>VDFB02251986.1:0-24994 GCA_007258455.2 Sequoia sempervirens | reverse complement strand
CTCTCCCCATCAATTGTTTTGGAAAATGGAGACTCCAACGAAGCATCAGACACAAACTTTTGTTTTAGATGTGGAATTGCAGCAAGAATGCTTTGCAAAGTGAGGAAGTGGCTAGTAGATCATCACTCTTAGTTGCACAAGCTCCTTGCCATTTGTGTGTTTTCTCATAAAAAAAGGACCCAAGTATGGTTATAGATAAATTTGGTAACCTGTTTAGCATCTTCAACCACTTTTTTGACCCATCCAATCTTCCCAATGTCCTCTAACAACAAATCCAAGCAATGTGCAACACAAGGAGTCCATGAAATAGTAGGATGCCTCTCCATAATAAGTCTCCTTGCATGCTACATATGTTGCTGCGTTGTCTGTGATAAGATGGACAACATTCTTAACCCGAACCTTTTGGACCACCCCATCCAATAGATTGCACAAAGTCTTAGCATTTTTGACTTCATGCGAGGCATCTATGGACTTCAAGAACACCAATGTGCCATTAGAAGCCACCAAAAAGATAAAGAGAGTTCTATTTTGTCCATCTATCTGATAAGATTCTGCAACCTTTTTTTTGCCATAATTTTTTTTGATCATCAACCACAAGCTGTGTAGTTTTTATGGCTTCCTCTAGCAATGACCCACTCAATTTTCTAGTTGTTGGAGTCTTAAGCCACTTACCCGCAATTGTTAATGCTTTCACCAACACTTCCCAATGTGGGCTGTTCACCACATTGAAGGGTAAATTATTATACTTCCAAAAGTTTGTTGCTGCCATCCTAGTCTCATGGTGTTTTTCTTTATTCGAAGTGGTTCCTTTAGGTAAGGGTTGTGCTTTAGGAACATTGCGTGGAACAAAGAAAATCGGTGATGATGAAAGAATTTGGTTAGAAGTAGAAAAAGACCCTTAGGACTCTCACCGATAGATGAATGTGGCTGATGAAAGCTTGGAGTTGGGGCTACAAAGGAATCCATAGGTGTAGAACTAGATATATTTTGATTCATCACTACAGCTATTGCTAACTTTGTTTTTTGCTTTTCCACTTTTTTCATCTCGTACTCAACAAGTAGGGCATTCATCTCTCTGGCAACCTCTTTGGACACCTTAGGGAATACCTTCACATTTTATCCAGGTATTATAGCAAGGTGGTATTTTAATCTATTGGTTCTGCCTGTCATAATTTGCTTGCATTCATTACAAGTGACATGGTTCTTGATAGCTCTCGGTGTCCCATACTTCCATGCAGGATTTTTTTTCACTCATTTGTGTTGAACTTGAAGTTGACATTGCTGTTTTAACATGGAAAAAAAGCAGCAACAAGCAAAATGATAAAGCATTTATTTTAAAAAAATAGAATCCAAATAAAAGCTAAAAGTGTTAGGAAATAAGGGCAGAGGGGAAATGGAAGAAATTTTGACAGTATTTCCTCTAATTTTTCAAGTTTTTTTTTAAAATTTTCGAATCAAGAAAATAATAAAAAAAGAAAATAATAATTACTTGTTTGATGATTTGATCAACTTTTGATCCTAAAAATTCTCAACTTGTTTCCTTGCTAGGTCAATGTTTAGTTTGGTGAAATGGGCTAGTAAGAGCTAAAAATGAAAAAAAAATGATATTTTTGACTTAAAAGTTAAAACTCTAGCTGGGCACATTTTACTGCAGATTAAGACTCTAGCTGGGCGCATTTTACTGCAGATTAAGAGTTCAAGCTTAGGACTCAAGAGTCTGAGCCTGAGACTTGGCAAGTTTTTGACCGAGACTCAGTGGAGTACTCGACAAGACTTGTGGAGACGTGGAGACTTGGCTTGCCAGCCTGGTTGACTCATCTTGGCCACCCAAAAGACTCACTAGTTTGGCAAGTTTTGCCGACTACTCGGCAAGTCTGCAAACTATGCTATTGAGAATTAGCATGTTTATTCTGCTGTTTGAATTGGTTTATGGATTTTAGTGCATTATGGAAAATTAGTAATTGTTTTAATCTTGCTGGTTAAATTAGGTCATGGACTATAGAGCATATTTTTGGACATTATAGAAAATTAGCAGTGTTTTTTGTCCTACTATTTATTTAAAGTGTTCAGTTTTGATGCAGAGTTTAGGGCTTTGTGAAATGTTTGCAATGTTTTTGCCTCTCTGTTTAAATTGGTTACAGATTTATTTTAAGTTTTAACTGTTAGGACATTATGGAAAATTAGCTTTGTTCCTGTCTTGCTGTTTAAATTGGGTTATATAGGTTTTTGGAGTGAATTTTAGGGCATTATGCAAAGTAAACTTTAGAGCAAATTTTAGGGCATTATTGAAAATGAGCTCTCTGTTTAAATTAACCAGCAATATGTTTGTCCTGCTATTTGATTTGGATATGGGTTTCAGTGCAAAGTTTAGGGCCTTGTGCAACATTAGCATAATTTTTGCACCTTTTCAAATTGGGATGTGGATTGTAGTGCAAATTTTAGGGCATTAAGGGAAATTAGTGATTTTTTATGCCACTGTTTAAGTTGTGTTATGTGCCTTGGAACAAATTTTAGGGCATTGTTGAAAATTAGCAATGCTTTTAGCCTGCTATTAAATTGGGTTATAGATTTTAGTGCAATTTTTAGGGCATTATGGAAAATACACAATGTTTTTCTCTCCTGCTGTTTAAACTGGGTTATGAATTTTAGCCAACTTTAGGGCATTATGGAAAATGGGCAATGTTCTTGTCCTGCTTTTTGATTTCTGTCATAGTTTTTGGTGCAAAATTTAGGACTTTCGTGGAATATTAGCAACCTTTTGTCCACAATGTAAATTGGGTTATGGATTTCAGTTCCAATTTTAGGGCGTCATGGATAATAAACAATGTTTTTGTCTGACTGTTCAAATTAGGATATAATATCAGGGCAAATTTTATGGGTTTCTGTTCAAATTTTAAAGCAGTCATGGAAAATTAGCAATGTTTACATCCTACTATTTTAATCAGGTTATGGATTTCAATGTACATTTGGGAGCATTATGGAAATCAGGGCTTAGGATCTGAAATTTAGTGCTTTTGGGCTTTTCTCTGAAAGTTTTGGATGTTGGCTTATTTATGGGGCTGTTGCCTTAGGATGACCATGTCATACAAATTTTGGGTATAGATTACTTTAAATTCTTAAGGATGCTTATTTGTCCAAGTAACAAGAATAGCACATGCCCTAGGATAACCCTGCTTGAGTCAGTGAAAAACATGCATTGGGCTTTCTTTTCTGTAAACTCCCTATAAGTTAAGTATAAGAACGTTTTTAAACAGAAAGCCTTGGAGTTTCATATTTGGGCTTTCGTTTCTAATGGATTGAAGATAAATATTGCTGGTTGATCTGCCTGGAACATGCAAAGAAGAATACCCATGAAAGTAATTCTGCCCTAATAAGACTGGCAAATATAAAAAATCTAGTAACCACTGGAAAGTATGCAGGCAGCTCTTGCCAGATGAAATTTGTCTATTGTAGTTGTAATAATTTTACTTTTAAACAGGCTGAATGGGCATTGAAATGGAGACTTGAGATTTCTCTCAAATACTGTGGATTTAGGGGTTTTCTTATTTCAAGTATATAATGTTATATTATTTAGTTAGTTGTAGCTTACTATGTTATTCCATGAATGTAGCTAGGTTGAAGTCTGAACTTCAATTTTGGATTCAACTTTTCAATTGCAGGAATATGTTGTTGTTCTTGTTTGTCATGGGAAGCATCAGGACCAAGCAAAGAAAGATCTGGATGCATTTCTTGGTGATCACAGCAGTGCATTTGTTGCATGGTAAGTGAAGCTTTTGAGGCTTTTATGTCTGTTTTCATTTGCATTGATTTGCGATGTATTTGAACAAATATATGCTTTATACATTAAAACCATTCTATTTTGAAAAAATGAAATTTTATTAGCAATCATCTGAGTTGAACATTATATTTCCAAATTGCTAGGGTTGAGGGTTTTGCATGTTTATTGGCTTTACCTGGAAGCATACTTGCGGTGAATTTTGTTCTTCAGAGCAAAAGAAATATGTGATATAACATTTAACAGATCAAAATCAATTCCCTAAATCAAGTGTGGGTATGCATCTTTCACAAATTCAAATCGTGAACTATATAGTATATACCATAAAAAAAACAAAATGAGTGGAATGAAGTTTTTGTCAGAGCGTTTTAACTACTCTCATTCATTATTTTTACTTGTCATTATTCTGTATTTGCTTGTGGTAAAGATGTCAGCATCATCAACAATTCATTGAGAGCCAGGCCAGTGGATAACAAGTAATTTTTGTCTATAGGAATGGGTATATGGTGACAACCAAGAGGAGTTTTGTTGGGCATTTTGAATTCTATCATCATTAACCATTTATATTTTATTGATTAGAGTGGGGCCGTGGGTTCTGTATAGTTGAAACTATGTTTTGTGTGCGTGGCATTTGCTATTATGGTTGGGGCTGTAATGCTGATTATTTATGAAATCCTCTATAGTGCTAGGGTTTATACTTTATACAATGATCAGCATAATCATTTTCTCCTTGTGAAGAAACAAACATTCAACTTTGAAAATGCAAAAGGTGTTTTCTTATTCAACATTGTTTTTTTTCGTTAGCCTTTAGAGAGCTCAGGATATGGTTATTTCGTATTTGTATCTATTTACGTTTTGTATGTTCTGTGATTGCTGTCTTTAGACTTCTTGACGAGCACCGTCCAGTGTTTATGGAAATGAATAAGCTGAATTGTTCTGAGAATGTTGCACACATGTTTCATGTTGTAAAAGGTTTTATATATCTGTGATTCAATCAAAGTATGCATTGTGCAATAGTCAAATTTCTTGCTACCTGTTTGGTTTGAGAAGTCTTGTCATAATATTTATCACTTTAATGATTAATCCAATGTTGTGATGTCAGTTTGGAATATTCAAGTGGTTGGCATCATCTTGCAATAGTCAAATTTCTGGCTACCTGTTTGGTTTGAGAAGTCTTGTCACAGTATTTATCACTTTAATCCAATGATGTGATGTCAGTTTGGAATATTCAAGTGGTTGGCATTGTAGAAATGTAATGTCTAGTAACTTTTTCTACTTACATCCTTTAGAATACTTGTTAATTTATTTGATAGCGGCCAAGTTACCACAGCCATTTTGAATTTTTCCCTTGGGTCAAGAAATCTTGTCATAATAAATAATTATCATAATAATCCAAGGCTGTGATCTCAATTTTGAGCATTCAAGTGGTTGGCATTGTAAAAACATTATGACATTTCTACATTCGTCCTTTGGACTAGTTAATTTATTTGATAGTGGCCAAGTTGCCACAACTTTCTTCTGTGGACAAGAAACTCAATAATTTTTGATGACTAGTGTTACGAGGCCTCTTTTTCAGATGATTTTGCATTAGATTTTACTTTGTTCTCTAAAGACTTTCAAGAGATATTATATACGAGTTTGACATTATATGGAAAATTAGTGATTTTGGGTGTTAAATTTATACGGCTGTTAAACTTATTTAATTTGGTCAAGGACCCTGTATTACTGGTTGTTTACAGCTAAATCACCTGATACATGAGATCGTGTAATTTAATCATCTTGATTTATTAGGTTATGCTTTTTCTCTATTCTACTTTCCTTTGGATTGGGAATTGGATGAGCGAGTTGATTACTGGATTAGAGGGTAATTAAATCTTTGATTTGGTGATCTGGAAATAATCGTGATCATTGGAAAAGATTTATCTCTCTTGTCTCTCCTGCCTTCTTGCAAACACAGAGCAGCTTCTTGTGAACTTGAGAATTTGCTGGAGAGATAATTGACTACTGTTTGAATCTGTATGTGATCGAAAGATTGTTGAAGTACTCACATGATCATTTGAAGTTCTAGAATAGGGATGAATTGTCTGTGCTTTTATGGGAAAATTTTAAATTGTTTGAGCCATGCATGTTGGATGCTTGGGACAGAATTGAGTAGATAGTATCTTCTATGGAATACTTAGTGTCTGATTCTCACGAATAAATAATTTGAGGACACAATGTTCCAAAGAGAAGTAGGATCAATAAATCTGGGTGAGTTGGAGAACTTGCAGACCAAGGGGCAGCTACCGAGCAGAGCCAAATTATTTCCATTGGAACAGGTGATGGAAAGAGTTCTTCTGCTAAACAGCTATGCTTTGGGGAATTAAAAACCTCTGCAGAAAAGAGGTATGATCCAAAATGGTTAATGTTGAAGAAAGTTGGAAGCAAAGCAAAATAAAAAATGAGAATAATTTTTTAGTATCCAGGGATTCCCTTTGTGGGGTTGGAGCTGTAGTGTTTCAGCTTCAAATAGATATAACTAATGGGAAATCAACTGAGAATCAGCTCAAGGTCATAAGTCAACCAAGTTCTTTGTTCAGTTTGAGATAAGATGAGCATATATCCATGAATGATTATAGAATGGTACCTGACTCACTTTTAGCCTGTGTAAATTTTTCTTTGCTTAGTGACCCCAACTTAGAGACATCTGTTGCATTTATCTGGTTCAGGCAATGCATTTTTCAAAAGCTAGCATAATCATTGTAAAATTTGGAAGGGGAACTGGAACTGGAAATTGGCAACTTGAGATGTTGCTTCATTGATGCCAATGGTACTCATGTTTTTGCATACCTAATTAAAGTTCTCAGATTGTAATTTGTAAATAATCACTTTACACAAATGAACTGCTAATACTGAATCTATATCCTTACGCATTCAGATTACAATCCTTTGACCAAATCTATATAAGGTGGTACTTGTTACATAAGCATCAATCATGTAATATTGAAATAGATAGCATCTTTTGCTTGCAGTGAATGAAATACAATATTTTATATATTCAAAAGTAATGCAATAAAATAAGTACAGCAGGCCTAGCTTAGTGGCAAAGTTGAGGAAATATCACTTAGAAGACCTGATCTCAAGCTTCATTGTAATGTCCTCACTCTAGGCTTAGTCAACTCTAATTAATGTTATAAAGTTAGTTAAATATTTAACTTAGCGTTTATTAAAATGTTTTAAAAAGGGGACTTTATAAAGTGGTGCTTGGGGAGGCAAAGTAAAATTAAAAAGTGAAGTTAATGCTTTTTAAATGTTGGCATCCAAATGGGAGATATAATTTCATCATCAAAACAAAATTGAAATACATTGATAAAATCACACGCTATCAAAAATATCATCAATGTTCTCTTGAAATTGGAATTCTAAATCATTAAGATTCTTTGAAGAGCCAGGATAGTTGGATTCAGTTTGACCATCAACTAGATTCTCATAAGCAAATGAAGATGCACTAGAGGATCCTCCTCCTATGCCAAATTCTCAACAATGGGATTGAGATGTGTCAATGCATTTATGGATACATCGATGTCACTCATCTCAGGCTGCACATCCCAGAGTTATTAGGTTCTTTCATGTAGTCTTTGGAGGAATGTGACAAAAGATGAAAATTGGAATGAACATAGACAAGTTCCTCTGCTTTACTAGCTGCTAGCCTATTTCGTTTGATTGAATGAATGAAGCCATATGTGCTCCAATTTCTCTTAGATGTAGAACTTGGAACTTATAAAAAAAATGATATTACAAGTTATACAACAAACAATCAAATAAAAAATAAAATAAAAAATACCAAACTCGAGGAGCTTGCTTAAGTTCATTTAAGGACTTTACCAACCTGCAAACCATTTTTTTTTTTCTGGAACTTGGAACCCTTGTGGTTGATTCTTTTAGACCTCTTCCTCCAATTCTCCATTCAAGAAGGCACTTTTGACATCCATTTGATATACCTTCCATCCAATTTAAATAGCAATAGAAATAATCAACTAAAAGGTTACCATTTTTACTGTAGGACAAAAATGTTTCTTCATAGTCTACTTTTTCCTATGCATATCCTTTGGCAACAAGACGAGCTTTATACTTGTCTAAAGAACCATTTGATTTGTGCTTTATTTTATAAATCCATTTGCAACCAATGTATCTCTTTCCTGGGGGCAATGTTGATAACACCCAAGTCTTATTTTTTATCAAGGCATCATCTTACACCTTCATGGTAACTTCCCATTTAGGCTTACCTTTGGTCTTTACAAATATACTAGACTCAAATATTTGCAAAAGGGCAAAAGTTAGAGCAACATTTACTTACTACCTTGCACAAGATGTTTCCCTGAATATGTAGATTGACCTTCCATATCAACCTTTGTCAACTCATCCTTTGGACATCTTTCATTGTGGTATAGTACCACTTTGGTCTCTTTTGTTGGCCGTCTAGATTGTTTTGTGGAGATGAAGTATCACTCTTTTCTCCAACTGATCCCTTCTTGAAATGTGATTTTTCTAATATCTCTTGTTTGCTTTCAACATTAGAACTTGTTCTAGAATCAACAATGGCTACCCATACACACTAATTACTATCTGTAGAATTACCATTAATTGATAAGAATGGTATTTTCTCATCTACAATAACATTTTTATCAATCACAATTTTATTTGTAGGGACATCTAGTAGTTTGTATGCTTTGTATTGTTCACTATATCCAACAAACATATATAGTTTGCTTTTTGCTTCTAAATTACTTCTCCTTAGGAATATGTGTAAAAACAATGCAACCAAAAATTCGAAAATCACTTACAAAAGTTTATCTATGTGACCATGCTGCCTCGGGAGTGACATTTTCTAACGTTTTACACAAGGTTCTATGGAGGATGTAGATTGTTGTATTCATAGCTTCTGCCCAATACCTATATTGTACATTTCAACTATGCATCATACACTTTGCCATCTCCATATGTCCTATTCCTCCTGTCCATGATTCCATTTTGTTTTGGAATGCATGAAGTAGTATGCTGTCAATGGATATCTTTTGGCAATATTCCTTGAACCTCTTACAAATAAACTCATCTCCCTTATATGATCTCAATGTCTTGACTTGTTTACTTGTTTGTTTTTCAACAAAAGTTATCCATGCCACAAAGTTAGAAAAACACTTTGACTTATTCTTCAAAAATAAACCCACATTTTTCTATAAAAGTCATCAAAAAGTAACAAGAAATACTTTGCAATAGACATTGTAGGAGTCTGCATAGGACCTTGCAAATCAACATGTACCAAATGTAAAACCCTTTTAGTTTGCTATGCCTTATTAGCATCAAATTGATGTTGACTTTGTTTGCCCATTTGACACCCTATGTATGTATTCTGACTTTCCAAATGTATTGAAGCACATCCACCATATTAGTCTTACTAAGCATAGAAGAATACTGATAATTCAAATGACCATACATTTCATGCCAAAGTTTATTTGTACTCTCAATTGTTGCAATTGCATGTGTTTTTGTTGCTCTAGAATCAATCAATTTATCAATCTTTTTTCACCAATGCCAATAACACTCTGTTTGCTATCTTGAAGAGTAGTTATCATAGATTTGTTCCTTGAAACGTTACGTAGATTAGGATTCTTAGTGATCTCACTTATAGATAGTAAGTTTTTGTTCATGTCATTGACATACTAAACATTCTTAAATGTATAATTTATACCATTATTCAATGTCTTAACATTCTCACATCCTTTTACAAAGTAAGTCCAACCATCACCCAAAGAAATAGATTCATTGCTACTCTTATCCTCAACAAAACTTATATATCGGTCTTGAGACATGTATAGTGTCGAGATGCACCATAGTCGAAATACTGAGTTGTAGACTCAATAGACTAGTTCTATGATCCCATAAAAACAACTAGAGTTCACTTGCATTGAGGAAGAATGACAAGTGCTAAAACCAAATGATGCTCCTACTGTCAAGGTTTCAATCCATGCCTAGGTTGGAATAACTACAATCTTGATGATGAAGGATAAGGGTGACTTAAAAAGAAACCTTGAGCCATCCTCATTGATTCAGACAACATATTTTTTTGGACCCTTGCAAATCTAAACAAGAAGATGGATATGTGTATCCATGTTCTAGTTTTGATGTCATGATAGGCAATGGGGGAATGTTAGCATACAAGGGGAAATGCAAGAATGTTCATATTGTAGTGGGTGACTATACTTTGCAATTTGATTGTGGGTCTTTCTGCTAAGAGATCGTGATGTGGTTTTGGAATTACAATGGTTACACACGCTTGGCCCAACTTGTGGGGTGTTTTAGAAATGTGGATGCAATTTAAGACCAATGACCAGAATTATAATCTCACAAGGCTAAAGGCTGGTCCCACAAACTTAACTAGCTCCCATCATTTGGAAAAGTTATTAGAAAGGGATCTTATGGAGTTGTAGCCCAACTTTATGCTTTGCAACTTACAAAATTGGTAATGCCAAATCAACCATTGGAGTTGCATGGAATTTTAGGTAAACATGCCTTACCCTTGAAATTTGTGAAATGTACTAGTAAATTGCCTTCAATGCTTCCTTTCCTTTTCTCATGCATTTGTAGACAAAAGTACAAATGCAAAAAAGGAGAATAAAATGCTTGTTTTTCCATATTCCACTTGTTAGGTGACGTAGAATGCATTCGCCCTAAATGAATTGTTTGATCGTTTGAGATTGCATTGGGTTAAAAGGCTAAAAATAAATAAAACTTGGTCTTTCTAGATTGCACCATTCTTTCATACCTTAAAATAAAATTATCTTGAGATAACAAAACAAGAAAACATATCCATGCAAATTCTCTATAGAATATATCGATGCGAGTCTTAATAGTAATCTAGAGATTATTGACTCATACACTTAAATGGATGTCACAAATGCACTCAAACAAGAGTGTATTTTATGAAACTCCCTTGGAAGGTGTATTTTAAAGATGTAATCACGAAACTAGCAAACATACGCATCACCAAATTTTCTATAATATGATACTAATGGTAATCCAAATAGTGTTTACTCATACACTTAATTGAATGTCACAAAGGCACACAAATCGGAGTGTATGCAAAGATTCAAAATCATACAACATATTGAATAATCGTGTTCCACCAAATAGAGTGTTTACTCATACACTTAATTGAATGTCACAAAGGCACACAAATCGGAGTGTATGCAAAGATTCAAAATCATACAACATATTGAATAATCGTGTTCCACTAAGGTAGAAAATTGGCATCTATCATGAGCAAGTGATTGAAGCCTTGAAAGAAAAACAAGAAATTCAAGTATAGATATCTAAGGCTTAGTAACATGGAATTTAGCTAAGTATTAACAAAAATCCACAAATTGATTATTTAGTTATTGCCCTTTGATAGTATTTCAAATGTCTTAATTTGATTATTACAAGGCTTTTATCATTCCTAGGGTAACTATCATAAATTGATCCCATCAAGATGGAAAATGAATTGGAACCAAAATTGGATTCTTCTTGTCGATAATTAATTACTTTGTTTTAAATGCTCTACTTGACATTTGTTATCAACACACAACTACCTTTACATCATAGAGTAATAAATAATCTCTCCACTCTTTGCTGGAAGTTTGATTATTTAATATTTCATACCCACACATGACACAACCTTGGCTAAACCTCTCCAAGCGAACAATTTGGTATGTCTCTAGCCTCAGGTTCTCTTATAATTTTGGCCAGATTCCTTCAACGTTCCTTTGATTCTTGCTCTATTTGGGGTTGCCCTATTGCTTGTCTAGATATTCTTGCTTATTGTCTTCGACTTGCTTCCTCAGGCCACAACTAATATTTCTTTGAACTCATTCACCTAGGATTAATAGCCACATGTCATCACTTGAGTACATCTAAAAAAATCAAATTTATTATTAACTTTATACAATAGTGATTTGATTAATATAAATAATATAAAATTCAACTTAGGTAAATTCAAGACACAAGAGATGTAGTGGTGAATAAAACGTCACAAAGCCTTATGAAACTAAACAACCCAAGGCATGTGGCCATGCAATAGATGGTCTATTGTATGCCAAGTGTTTGGGCTCTATTTATTCATGAGTTCATCAAGTTGCTTTCTATTAACTTATTGGTTTTTAGACATGAGAAATCATGAACATGTTTTAATGACTCCCTAGTTTTGGGTTTCAAGAGATATACCATTGATTATAACTACTAAAATTTATTTGAGAATTTTGATCTATTGAGGTATTAAATATAACAGGAAATTGGGGTTAAATGTTGTTTTTTTATATCAATCCAAATAAATGGAAAATCTTGACTTTTTCTTTTGGTACAGTCCAAAACAATTTTTATGTTTTACTTCTATAAACCGAAGTGGGAGTTTGTTCTGTTGTGTCAACCTCTAGTGGGTTAGGGTTTGCCATTTTTCATAATTTTATTGGTTTTGACCAACCATTAGTAAATTGGATCCCTATCAAATTGCACCTGCAATCATCCAACAATCAATTCATTCCACTAAGAATGCACCTATTGAAGATGAAAAATGACAAAACTGACCTGATAAGGGTCTAGGGGCAGCCACTTTTCATAATTTTATTGGTTTTAACTAACCATCAGTAAATTGAATCTCTATCAGGTTGCACCCTCAATCATCCAACAATCAATTCGCTCTGTTAAGGATGCACCTATTGAAGATGAAAAATGAACAAATTGACTTCATAGTGAAAAAATAAGTATTATGTTTTGAAGCCCAAAATTGTGTTTTTTTTTTCTTCACACAGTTGAATCTCTATTCTTGACTTGTGTATTTGAGCACAAGTCTCATTGAGTTTTGGGGTGCAGACTCACGCAAGTCACATGGTTTCTCCTTTGACTCATGTTTCTTAGCTACTCTATATGAGTTCTCTTATTATGGAAGAGGCTACCACAATGGGTATCTAGGTTGAAATTCTACATGGGCACTTTGGGCCAGTACCCTATGATAACACACACCCTTCTTAAACACATGTTTTGACATGCCTTAGTATTGGACTCATGTATGTGTCCTTGAGGTTGAGAGAGCTATAAAAAACCCTCATAAATTAAGTAGAAAAATAAAAATTTAAATTCATATTTTTATCTGAAAATTTCTATCTTGGGATTATTGGTTAACAAAATTCTTAGATTAGCAATTATTAAATTAGAGTTTTTTTGGTGCATATAGATGTCTTGTGATGCAAGGATGAAAAAATGACGTGGCATGAATTTTTACAAATGTGAATTTTTTACACAGAGAGAAAAAAATGTACATGTATAATGAGAAAGTAAGAAAGAATGAAATTATAGTAAATTCCATAGATGACCAAAAGTAGGTCAGTAGGACAAAGAAAGAATGAAATTATATTAATGTCCATAGATGACCAAAAGTAGGTCAATGGGACTAGAAAATACAACAATTAACAATAGAAAGTTCTAAAAAGATAGAACCCTAGAAGTAAAAATAATTAAAGTACAAAAGACAAATAAAGCATTGTGCCATTGACAATCATCAAATATCCTTGTTTGTGTTTGAAATGGAGTTGTATGAGCCATCATTAGTCATTGTGAAAGATTTGATAATGCTTGTAGGGGAGTATCCAAGGTTGGAGAGGCCACATTGGGAGAACCTAGGAGGAATCAAAGCGTTTCCTATAGAAATTCCTAACATCCAAGGCTAGTGTAGCTCTCGTAGTAGAAAAGAAACTCGTAATGAGTCTGCATCAATGGTTTGGGGGACAATTGATAATTAGTATACCCATCTTAAAGTGGAGCCAAGTCACGCCCATGGGAATGAGCAGAGCCATGATGCCAAGGGAAAAAAGGTTGGGAAATATTAGTAATCTTAGTGGTGGTGGTGTGTTGAGAGAAGCGCCGCCTAACTGATTTTTCAGCTTTGATTTGCGAAGTATTGATATTTGAAAGCTATTTTGTGTTGCTTGTATCTAGGTGGGATGGAAAAAAGACTTGATCGACATAGGGCCTATAGAGCCTTTAGATTCCCCCCTATACGGATCTGTGCTAGAGGATGATGGCTTTGTAAACAAAAAGTGTTAGGCACCATTGGTCAAAATATTTCAAGAAGGTAGATAGAGTGCTGCTTGAATCCTTGTTGAGGCAGTTTTATCTTCCCTATATCTCATAGTAAATGAGGCCTTTAAAAATAAAGTGTTCCTCAATCTCCACTTCCTAGAGAGAGCAAAAACGATGAATTTGGTCTTGATGGACAATGTAATGCTTACAACCTGTAGATACTCTCAATTGGCCGAGGAGAAATCTCAAGCCATGGGACTAGTGGAGTTGGAGATAGTGAGGGTGATGAATAATACCATTCACCATTTGTAAGAAATGCTTGGCTATATTGTAAGATCTTGTGGTTTGGATATATTGTCTATAGATGTCCTCTTTGGTAGTTCTAGTGATTGTCTTTAGCATGATGGAGCTAGTGGGCATCTAGGGAGTACATGAAATAGGGTAGCCTATCAATAGAGATGCTAGTATAAAGAAGAAGCAACCTCATCTCTAAGTATCAATAGTGTAGGCATATGATGAGCACTAGGAAAGCAATGGGGACAAGTGAAGCAATCCTCTTGGAAGAGCAACATGCTAAATATGGATATCTCTCACGACCAAAAGTTGAGGTCCTCATGAATTTGGGTTTGTGGATGTAGAAAGTAAGCTTGATGATAGTCTCAAGCCATGGGTGGCAAATTTGGCTTGGGTGATGCATTGAGTAACTATCCACTTGCAAAGGATCATGTGCTATAGCATGAGTCTAGACCCTATCAATTTAGGCATAGTCAATGGCCCCAAGCTAGGTCTTCAAACTTCTGAACCATATAGAACTGTAGGCTCGATGATTGTATCTAAAAGGCACAACTTGGAGGGGATGTCTTGGAAGTGGATTTGAAAACATTGATGTTCCAAGACAAAAATAGAGGTAGGCTTCATGCTAAAGGATGGACTAGAAAATAGGACCCTCAAGTATGGATAGGTTGATGTGATCTCTAGATGTTCCCCTTTGTAGAAAAATTGGAATCTAGAGAGTGCTTCGAGATATTGAAAAAAATGACCTCATTTTTACTAAGGGTGATCACATGTTTTCAAAGTTCACACAAACAAGCAAGGATATCAAATTGTCTTTGTAAGCACTTATTAGAGTGTGAGAGGACATATCATTGACAAAAAGAGGAATAGCTATAACCACCTTATGTAAAATATATCCATCATCTAAATGGGTATGCCGTTGAAGATATTCCTCTAACTCACTAATATAAATGCTAAATAGGGTTGGTAAGAGAGGACACCCTTGCTTGATCCCAACGGGCACTCTTCACAAAGTCATAGAAACTGTGTAGTATAAAACTGCCCAATAATTGTCTCTTAAAGCCTCTAAGCGGTGGTAATGAAAGAGTCTAGGATGTTGATATCTCTCAACTTTTGGAAGAGTAGGTGTCTCAAAATTGATACAAAGGCCTTTCTGAAATCAAGGAAATAACAAAAGACTTTAGAAGACCTATGGTGATCCTCCTCAATAATAGCTCAGAGTGTAAAGAAGTTGTCAATAGTCCAGTAGTCCCTCTTGAAGCTTGCTTTCCCTTATCATTCCTTTCCAAGTACCATGATAGTTGCATGTCCAACAATGTGGTATAAAGTTTGGCAAGTGTATGCCCAATCATAATGGTCTTGTTGTTGCTAGGGATAGAGAGATCAATAGACTTATGGATAAATTGAGTAATGTGTTGGGACCAAAAACATGAACACACCACCTTATTAAAGAGGGGTGGCAAGGGGAAAGGCAAAGGAATCCACACCATATTTGGAATTCAGTTTGGAGACCTTTGAAATTAGTTGCTTTACTGGTGCATAGCTTCAAAATAGCTTTTTCCACAAAAGAAGTGGAGAAGGTAGAGAAGCAAGGGTAGTGACAATAGGATGATTAGGAACAACATAGAGTGAACTAGAATAGGAGACCCATGAATTAAGTGTGAAGTCGGAAATAGTGGTTTTTCTCAAGAGAAGAGAATGCCAGAAAGGTCTTAGGTGAGTGGTGGAGATCAGTATGGAGTTTAAGCCATCCATATGCAAGAAACACTTGTTTCTTATGTTAGAGCATATAATGGTACTCCCAAAGCCAAAGCCATGGGTCTAGGGAGTGTCATGGGCTACAAAAAACCAAAGCCTCTAATGAAGGGATTTACATTCATCATTGTACCATTAGTTGATGGGTATCTAGAGTAGTGTGTGGTATGGGGACAAGAGTCAAGGGTATTGTCCTTAAAGATTTGACGTAAGAACTTATTCATGGATTCGGTGTTCGAAAAGAAAGAGGGAGTAGAACCTAGATATGAGAAGGAAAAGATGGGCAGCATAGTCAATGGAGTAATAATCATTAAAGTGGATTGTAGTATGTTTGATGTTGGGGAGTGAGGTGGAAAGATAGAGGGGAGGGGTGAGAAGTAGTATGGAGGGTGAGCATCATGACAACATGGTCAGCCAGGGAGAGCTGAGGAGAAACAAGGAAGCCAAATATGTGGGGGATGAGGGACCTGTTGGTGAGAATAGTCCATGATATTCACATCGCTCCCCTGGGGAAAGCAAGTGAATATTCTAGAGTTGGGGAAGTTAGGAAGTCCAATGAGGATGTTGTGAAGACATGGGCCAGAATTGAATGATTTATAATCTATTTAGGAAGTTTTTTGTTTTTTTTTTTCACTATAAGGCACCTATTTTGAATTTCATTTGGTGAATTTGTCCAAGTATTATTATTTCTCTAATTTGGCTAGAGTAGAATTGACCTTGGTTTGATTTGAAGAAATAATCTCAATTTCAAAGTAAAATTGTCAATCTGTTGAATTTGAAAATGGGTTGGGAGTCTTTGGAAAATAAAAATAAAAGTTGGGAGTGTTTAGAAGGTTCTAGTTTCAGGAGTACATCGAAAAATAAAATTCGTGGTTTGATCCTAGAAGTGTATAATTAATATGATGGAACTGCTACAAATAAAATAGTCTAGGTAATGACAATAAAGAAGGGTTTTAACTTAATCAATTGTGAATGACAGTTATTTTCGCATGATTGTTAAGATAAAATTGTTTTAGAAGAAAATAACCATGGCCATGGCATTTTGGTAACTCTAAAAATAGGTTTTGATAAAATTACTAAGAACATTCAAATTTAATACAAAACAAAAAATATTTTACATTAAGATATGTATATATATATATATACACACACACACACAAAGTAGGCCACCTTTTCACATAAAAGTTAATATTTGTAATACATCATAAATAGTGTTTTTTGTGAAAAAGTTGGGGGCTAAGTTAAAGGTGATTCCCCAAGTAATTAGGTGGCTGAAATGTTGGAATATGGCCAAGGAGCCTCTGAAAGGGGTTTTAGTTTCATCCATGTCACTATTTGAGGAATTTTTTAATTGAAAGATAGCAGAACAAACATATAAATATAAAGATTCTTATAATGTAAAACTTTCAATGTTGAATTTATTGCAACAGCAAAGTCATCAACCATAATATTCTGGATATTATATTTAAAAGGAATATTTTAAAGAGATTATTGCTACCAGTGGTTTGAACTCAAGTATCAGCCCTTCAAACATAACTAGTAATTCTATAAATGTGATAATGACCATGTCAAATTTTATATTTAAACTATATCACCTGTATGTCAGTAAGTTGTGAAAGCATCAACTGAAGTTATTTTGGAGAGAACTACAACAAATTAAATTTAACTATTCCAAGACTTAGAAATCCTGCTGATTTGAATTTAAAATTAAGTTTTCTACAAATTATTATTTATGCAGGCTTTGGGATCATGTTGCATCCAATATACACGACTATTTGCCATCATCACAAACATTGCAACGAGTTGATATAAAAGATCAAGCAAAAAATCATTTTGAAGAGGGACTAAAAAGAAGCTCTGAGAAACAGAGCAGGAGTATTGATATGGAAACGAAGGTACCTTGCCTACTTATTTGTTGAGTAAATTTGAAAATTTTGGGTAGTTGTCTCGTTTTTAAAAGATTGTTTGTTGGGAGGATCATCCTAAATGGATATTTTTCAAAATCAAATTTTACTCATAGAACCAATTTTATGCAGTCTAAAGGTGACAATGTAGAACCAGTTTCAGTTGTCGCTCACAAAGAGGTGATGGAAAGATCTACTAAGGTTCCAGGAACTCGGCGAAGAAGGGAATGGGCTTCTGCTAACAAGTCATCAAGAGAAGTGAAGGAAATGCAAAGACAGGAAACACCAAGACAGCAAACTCAATATGAAGAAAGAAATGATTCTAGAGCAAGTCGAA
Source organism: Sequoia sempervirens (assembly GCA_007258455.2). Taxonomy (NCBI): domain Eukaryota; kingdom Viridiplantae; phylum Streptophyta; class Pinopsida; order Cupressales; family Cupressaceae; genus Sequoia; species Sequoia sempervirens. The sequence goes on along the minus strand of VDFB02251986.1, from coordinate 6,840 downwards.
ATTCCCATTCCAGAGGCAAATCAGGCTCCAAGAGACGGCACTCTCCAGAGATATGGACACAGAGAGAGCAGTTGCGGCATGATGAAAGTCATGCAGAAAAGGTTAGATATTTTATTGGTTTCATATGTTTCTTTACTGGCAGAGAAGGTTATCATAGTGTTTGTTTAACACTTACCAGCGATGTGTTCTAGTACCTTTAGGTTTTAACTTTTTAACTGTAAAGCATGTTATTCATGATACAATCTTGTAGTGATGATTTACAATGGATGGTCGATTGTGAACAGAGAAAAAGCTCACCTGCAGGTTTACATGCAACCCGTCGGCTTCTACAATCTGCTGTACGTGAAGCTGTTGGCCCAATTGGACCAACCCATTCTAAACGATTAGAATCCTCAAGAAAGCGTCTGCGTTCTGTTGTTTCACATGTTGGTAAGTCAGCTGTCTAATATATGCTTTGTTTTTGTAAGATAATGTTATATTGTTTTTTACTTTTGAGTTTCCTAGTTCCAGATCTTGAATTATGTTCCCTTTTCTAATTTATTTTTGCAGAGGATCCAAATGAACTATCTGATGCTGTTGAGGACTCAAATAGGCCAAGGGCACTTACAAATTCTTTACCAGCTATGGCTGTGGCTGTGAAAGCAGCAGCTGCAGCAGCAGAGGATGTAGCAAAATTAAAATCAACAGGAAGTGTCTTTGATAGACTGGGCAAAAAGCTTGACAGTGATTTAAATAGATTACATGAAGCCATCGAGAAACCTACTATGGATGATGAAGGAAATGATATTGAAGATGCAATGACAGAAGCAGTCTATCGAGGACGCAAATTTCAACATAGATCTGAAATTCATAATAGATTAAATAGGGGATTAATAGACGATATAGCAATGATGGATAGGGAAAGTGTTATGCCTTTAGATCCCATTTCTGAGGGATATGACGAGGTAGAAGAAGATGCAAGGCAAATGCGACATTATACAGGTGCTTCAACTAGAAGAAAGCAATTAGAAAACAGAGAGAGTGATGTAGTCTCAAGGCTCTCAAACTTTAAGGAAAGGCAGCCTCTACAACATCAAGAACCAGACAAACACCCAGAGGAATCAGTGACTGTACAATATAGAGTTGCAAAAAAATCCCAGGATATGGCCAGGGAAAGTAGAGTTCAGAGGACTTCATCTGAAACACCGAGTGCTTCCAGGAAAATCTTAAACATATCTGTGAATGTGAATACCTGGAAGCCAACTCATTTCCAGCCATCAAGGGATGCAGTTGTGACGAAAACAAAGACCTCTAATGTGGATTCTAATTTACTGCAAGATCACACTAAAATGGATATTGACGGTACTTTGCCAGATCACACTGAAATAGGGGTTAAGACTGAGGCTGGGAAAATTGTCCATGTCACTGAGGCAAATGTAAGTAAATTAAAATTCTTGATTTCCTAGTGTGTATTAATAAACGTGTATATTATTTTATGATTGTGTTGATTGCAGTCATGTTTCTGAGATAGCTTCATTTTCACAGGGTGCGTCAAATGCAGATTATTCCACTGATACCAGGAAAGGAACTTCAACTTTGGGTAAGTTATTTATAGGTTAACAGGCACAAACTTTTACCAAAATGATAAATGAGGCTTTCATGAAGATTCATATCATCAAATAGTACTTCAAATTGATTTGATTATTTTATGATCCTTCTTGCTTAATGGATTAGTAATTCAGTTTTAATTTAATCAAGAAAAAAAAGGCCTCCATTCCTGCATTTCTGTTTTGCATCATTTAACAAGTCAAAGTGAGTAATCACTGTGTTGTCTGTCTGTATTAATATAATTAATGCCTGCTAGTCTTTGCACCATATTATTTCAGTTAATAGTTTTTAAAGTTTTGCTCAAAATTGGATAGAATTTTTATTGTATACCTTATCTTTTTAATAATAGGGTGTAGGACTTAATGCATTTCTTTTGATTGATTGCAGGAGTTGGTACTTCAGGCCGAAGTCCCGATGATGCTGATTCAAGGACTGTGTTCGTCTCTAATGTAAATACAAAGCTTGACAACCTATTGCTTTATTTTTGTCATCATTCACTGGTTGCATGGGGTGTGGCACTGTACCATCCAATTAGTTTGGCATCATGAGTATAATTTTGTTCTATTAATGGAGTATATCTTATAAATAGAAGTGTTTATATTTGTTTAGGGTGGGCATATATTTTGTTCTTTTGATTATTACAGATCCTGTTGCTTATTGAATTGCATGGAGTTACTTACCTTGCAAGTTGTAACATTTGTTAGATGCGAAGTTTTTCTCTCGTGTTACTTTTTTCTTAAAACATTCAGGTGTTTGGATTAATGTGTTAAACCATTTCAGAAATTTTCTGTCCTCAATAGTGAAGAATTTATCTATGCTTGGTTGCTGTTCACTCATTTTTTGCTGACTTTTCAGGTTCACTTTGCTGCGACTAAAGAGTCATTATCCAAACATTTTGGCCGTTATGGTGAAGTTGTCAAAGTTATAATACAAACAGATGCCACAACCAGCCAACCCAAAGGGTAGATGCTGATTCAATCAAACTTATTAACTCCGATGCTATGAAAAGTTATTTTTCGTAATTGTCTTCATCTGCCAGTGCAAAGAATTGAAAAAGCTATTTTAACTGTAATCTAACTACTGTCTATAAATAACAGGTCAGCATATATTGAATTTGCTAGCAAAGAAATGGCCGAAATGGCTTTGACCATGAATGAGACTTCATTCATGTCCCGAATGCTGAAGGTAGGGTTTTCAGGGTTTTGAAGATTGTTATGCTTATTCTTGTAGATTTATATGGCCGGCTTTATAATCTATATGCTCATTTGCTGTTTATGCACAGGTTATGCGTAAAACTGCTTCAAATTCAAATGTTGAACCTTCTATTATTTCTCGGCCTCCGTTACGTCGCCCCTTTCCATTTCTCAGCAGGCCCTCAGCGAGAGCTGTGTATGGAAGGGGCTTTCCGGGTACATACAGAAGGGCAGGCTATATGGCAAGGCCTTTTGGTAGTACTCGCAGTTTCCAATGGAGGAGAGATAAAGCAAGCGGTACTTCTGAAATTTCAGGAGGTTCTGGTAGCGAGGGTCCAGCAGCATCAAGCTCTGTGCCTGCAAGTGGAGGAATTCCTGCTGGTCCAAGCCCTGGACAGTTCTCGAGGCCTCTTACTTATGTTCGCAATGCTACAAAACCATCAATTGAAAATGCTGGCCAGGCTTAGTAGTAGTGGTGCTCTGGTTGGAGTTAAATATTTTACTCTGGTTGAATGAGGAGATGCTAGAGATTACTGCTCTTTTCAAATCGCATATCTTGAAAACTTTAGCAAGAAATATGCCACAGGATAATGTTGCAAGAGTTCTATTTTCATAAGAAAATGATAATACTTCGATTTCTTGACTGGAAAACAAAAGATAACGCTGCATACGGCTATCATGGTTGAAGAGTTTGTGCAAAGAAGCTGAAGGTGTATCTTTTGGAATTGCACAATTATTATCCAGGCCAACCCAGGATTGAGCTAGAGTTGTAAGACATGCAGTGTAATGAAAAAAATATAAAAAGAATGCTTTCATGGCAAGGTTCAAAATAATGTTGCTGTGTATGGTATTTAACATTTTTGGATGACTTTGTTTAGCTATTTTGGTTGGACATCATCAAATCTGCGCCTGTAGTATTAGTTTCTAAATGACTCCTATCTATTTGATCTAGTGGTGGAAAAGCTTTACAATTTTGGTGAATTTCTTTTGATGCTGTGCATGCATTCTGCAACTCATTATACAGTGCATCCAATGGTGGAAAAGCTATACAATTTGGGAAATTGCTTTCGGTGCTGATTTATACATTCTGTAACTGTTTTTACATTAAACCTGTTTTAGATTGTAAGTTTTCCCATTTGGCTTTTGGGAAAACTCTACCAATCACTATGTACAATAAGCACACCTCTTGTGTGCTCTTGTGGAATCTGCTGTCTATGAAATTCATATGATTTTTATTATGGACAATTGACAGTCAATTGACCCCAAAGATGCAACTCATCATACGGTGCAGTCAATTGTGTAAAAGCTGTACAAATTTGGGAAATTGCTTTCACTGGCGATATATACTTTTTGTAACTGTTTTTACATTAAACCTGTTTTAGATTGTCAGTTTTCCCAAAAGCTTGGGAAAACTCATCGTTCACTTTGTACAATAAGCACACCTCGTGTGCTCATGTGGAATCTTCTGTCTATGAAATCCATACAATCTTTTACAACTCATTATACAGTGCATCCAATGGTGGAAAAGTTGTACAATTTGGAAAATTGTTTTCAGTGCTTATATATACATTCTGCAACTGTTTTTGCATTAAACCTGTTTTAAGTCGCCAGTTTTCCCATTTGGCTTTGGGGAAAATTCTACCATTCACTTTGTACAATAAGCACACCTCGTGTGTGCTCTTGTGATATCTTGTGTCTATGAAATTCATATAATTTTTTACTATGAAAATTGACAGTCAGTTGATCCCAAAGATGGCAATCGTCAGCCTTTTGCAGACTGAGTGATTTGTTACGGTTGAATGTGACTCTGGCTAAAATTAGGAGGGTAATATATGTTGAACTATCATATAGATGCTTAGGTAAACAAGCATTGGTAACTTATATTACTTCAAGGACCCCTTGGTTTTGCTCACTCAGTCTCAGCTGCCACTTTAGGTATAGCCCAGGTTGCGGGTTCAACTCCTGATTTTTCCATTATGGATGAGGGTCTGTTTGCACATTGATCGAGAGGTTATAGGGGGGTTCGCCCTGTAAAGAGCCAAGCTTCGGGTCGCTGGGCTAAACTCCAAATTCCTCTCGGTAAACAAAAACAACCTTATGTTACTTCTAGGTTCTATTTAAAAGAAAATAAGAAATCCTTGAATATGATATGAGGAAAAATATATCAGCACTAGAACGTACATCAAATTGCAGCCAGTTGCAGCCATTTATTAGTGGTAATGACAACCATTAGCAGTGGCTTTTATGCCTGCACATGATATAAGGAATACTAAAAGAATGAATAGAAGAAATAACACCTTCAAGCACATCAAGGTACATCAAATTACAGCCATTGACCAGAGGCAATAATAACCATCAGTCTCATGTTTGAATCTATGGCGTTCTTATTCACTAGTAGTTCACTATGGATTACGATGCCCTGGAAGAATTTCTGTTTGTGATGTTCATTAGATAAAGAGTACAGTTTTCTTTGTTCAAAGGTCTGTAAAGGTAAGTATTTGTAAATTCTCAATTAGCTCATTTCCTTTTATTTGTATTGGGGATTGCAGAAATGTGCAGTGTTGGTATCGATCAATCATCTAGTTAAATGGGCTAAAAAATACCAAATAGAGATTTCCATTGCCCTCGGTGCATTTAGTGGTGTTTTTTAAACGAGGTTGAGCTTTTTACTTTGCCGTTTAAGCAGCTGTCAACCTGTTATGGCTTGAGCCTGGACGGTTCACTTGGTGATGCCCTGTCTAAACCACATCTCATGAAGCCCGACGAGGAACCCCAAACAAGGAATTTGCTATTGCTCTCAATATTCATCTCAGATTACAATGATGTAGGAATAGGTTTGATTTTAGTTTGTGGATAATTTTGTAGGAGTTAGTGATGAATTCCTCAACACCCCTAGGATCACTTACAAGATAAAAAATAATTTTCACAAGAGAGAAATGGTAGAAATATCATGCTATGATTATGGATGCAAGATTATTAGATTGAATATATGATGTATATATGATGCCTTTCTTATAAAGGCAAGTTGTGAGATAGGATTAGATAAGATAGACATGTATCTTAATCTTGTACAATAAGACAACTATCTCAACACCTATTAAATGATTGAGGACAAACATTAAATGCTAAAAGATAAGATCTTGACAACTAACATTGGCTAGAAAAATTCTTTAGGATTTAAGTGGTCTTAACATGTAAATAGGACCTAGTAATAATTAGATAGGTAAAACACTTATTTATATCAACACCTCCCTTTAAGTGCAACTTAGAGAGTATTATTATGCAAAGATGGGTTGTATTGTAATACAGAGATGGGTCATGGCTACAATGCCATGTCAGGTACCCATGTGCAAATGCAAATGCAATTTCTTATGAGAAAATCTAGTGGGACAAAACTCCTCACTGTAAGAGATGAAAACAAAATCTCTCAATGATACATGAGAAAGACAAAACCCCATACGAAGAAAAAGAGCCCTCCATAGGAGAGAAGAGAGACCATGCAGCCCCCCTTCAATTTAGTGTCTCTTGCAATGATAGTAGATGCTCGATATTGAATATTGAAGATAATCCAAGATCGTCAAATGTTACTCCCGTTGGGAAGAAACAATACCAAGATGGTATGTAGGATGTCTTCCCATTCTTGAAAGGAAGATGTGAGAAGGATGATGAGTGATGTCTCTGAAGAATGTTCAAATGTCTCTATGTTGATGTTGAAAGGTGTCACCCTTCAAACAGGGGTTCTACGTCACTCTGCAAAAAAAAATAAAAAAATCTAGAATCTCCTAGAAACGATTGTAGAACACAATCCAAAGACAAAGATACTTCCTCTGAAGAGAAATATGCCTCCTCCAATTGCTATCCAAAAGAATCCACAATCATGTCAACTATGAGGAATGATCATGTAGAGAATGAACAAGAGGGTCAAAGTGTTCCTTCACAACAACTAAAGAAGGATCATCTTCATAACGATGTCTCCCAAATTTGAAATGCGGGACTCACAAAACAAACCAACAATGTTGGTCAAGTACTCATCCCAAATAGCCATCTTTGGAAGACAATG
>VDFB02251985.1:0-26359 GCA_007258455.2 Sequoia sempervirens | reverse complement strand
GATGAATATGTAATGATAAATGATGTATGGATAAATGAATATGTAATGATGAATGGAATGGTGTAACATAACGTGTATATGATGTCATGAAATGAGATTTTTATTGTGAATTTATGCATGTGTCAAGTATACTCAGCCGTTAGTAAGAAAAAGATAACATCATTTTGCGATTGAATCATTGTAACTTGTGCCATCCGTTTCTGCAGATGAATTTATGAATGCAATCTATGTTAACCATGCAAATGTCTATTTCATTAATGCAAACCTAAGTGTCACTTCAATAATCATTTAATCTACTTTGTATCATCACTGAGCTTTATTATTTTTAAAATGTTGAAAGTGAATACAAGCATCAATGATATGAGATAGACCAATGATGACCTGAGTATTTCTTTCATGATTTTTGATATTGCAAGCGAACACAAGCATCATGGTATGAGATAGACCAATGATGACCTGAGCATTTCTTGCGTAAACAGACAAGAATTAATCATTTTCTTAAGTGAATTAGAATGTCATCCATGATACTTGGTAGAGCACTTCCTGCGACAATTCACAAAATAATAACGACTAATTCACAAACAGCAAACAAAGAAAAGATATCATTCTGCTTCCTTACTTCTCTAGTTCAATACATCATTGAGTCACTCTAAAGAAATGATAATCAAATGATAAAATGAAAAGTACAACAATTCAAATTCTACTTAATGTATTTTCAAATCATTGTTCAGATTAGATCATCAGTGTCGAGATGTGTGTGCTGATGTGTGCATGATTTTCCCAGATGTTTTGACCAAGTGATGCGACCTAAAAGACCTATCCTAGGGGTCTCGGGGACTGATCAAAGATTAGTCTTGCCTACGTTATACACGTAGAGACCACGTAGTTCGACTGACACAGACTCCACTTTTTGACTGATGCAGACTCTATTTTTGTGTTTTTGATTTTCTGATGTTTTTGGATTTTGGATATTCTGATGTTTTTGGATTTTGGATTTTCTGATGTTTTGGATTTTGATGGGTTTTCTGATGTTTTTTAATTTTGATGGGTTTTCTGATGTTTTTGGATTTTGATGGGTTGCCACTTGATGTTGTTATGTTTAACTGCCCTTCCATGCAAGCTGAAAGCCTACTTCTACCAGATAACATTAGGATGTTGCCCCCAAGCTAAGGTAAAACATGGTATCCATGCTATGATATGGATAGTGATGATCTCAAATGATAGAAGGAAATGATATGAAAGGAAACAATCGTAACAACACTGCACCTAATAGATAGAGGAGCTCTGGTGAAAATCACAAGTAACGCCTGTTTTCCAGGTTTTCATCACTTGTTTTTTATTGTGTCCTCTTTCTTTTCTTTTCTTTTTTTTTTTATTTTTTTTTTAAATTTATTTTCAATATTTTTTTTTTTGTTTATTTCTCTCTTTTTCTGTCATCATGACGCCTGTTTGCCAGGTTTTCATCAAGACAACTTTATTGACCGTGCACTAGATATCCTCAAGTGTAGAATCGCCGGAGATGAATGCTGTTCATGGGCTCCTCCAACATGTCTCCCTCTGGTGTAGACAGTCGATATGCTCCTGATCCATAGACTAATATGATAACATAAGGTCCTATCCAGTTAGGTTCAAACTTTCCCTTCTTTTCTCTGTCTGCTTGATTTCTAGGGTTTTCCCGTAGGACCAAGTCTCCAATCTGGAAGACTCTAGGTTTAACCCTATGATTATAGTTTCTAGACATCCTTTGTTGATAGGCTGTTAAATGATTAACAGCTTGTTGTCGACGTTCATCAAGTAGCTCTAGTTCCTGAAGTCTAGAGACCCTATAATCTTCATCTGAAATGAGTCCCTTTAGTGAAACTCGAAGGGATGGGATTTCTACCTCAATAGGCAAAATTGCTTCTGATCCATAGACAAGAGCATATGGTGTAGCTCCTGTTGGTGTTCTGATGCTTGTCCTATAAGCCCAAAGAGCAGGGTTTAGCTGAACATGCCAATCACGTCCCACTTCATTTATAGTCTTCTTGAGAATTTTGAGGATTTTTTTATTTGAAGCTTCTGCCTGTCCATTACCTTGAGGGTAATATGGGGTTGAAAAGCGATGTTGGATGTGGAACTTTTCACATAGCTCTTGGACGTCTTGGTTCTTGAAAGGCCTGCCATTATCTATGATGATTGACTCGGGTATCCCATATCTACAAATGAGATAATTAAGAATGAAAGATGATATTTTCTTTCCAGTGATTGTGGTTAAGGGAACTGCCTCCACCCATTTTGTAAAATATTCGGTGGCTGTGATAATGAACTTGTGTCCATTAGATGAAGATGGGTGAATTTTCCCTACCAAGTCTAGTCCCCACTGACAGAAAGGCCATGTAGTTGCAAATGGATGTAGCTCTTGTGCTGGTGCATGTATAAGATTGCCATGGATCTGGCATTTTGTACATCTTTTTACAAATTGATAAGATTCTTGCTCCATGTGTGGCCAGTAATATCCCAAACGAAGGAGTTTCTTGGCTAAAGATAATCCACTTGAATGTGTACCAAAAATTCCTACATGGACCTCATGTAAAGCGGAAGCGGATTCGTCATGTTCTAGACAACGTAAAAGAGTACCATCTAGGCCTCGACGGTAAAGGGTGTCAGCAATAATGGTATGTTTGGCAGATTGGCGTATGAAGTTGCGCTTTTGGTTGTGAGAAAGATCTGGTGGTAAGAAATTATCTTTCAGATAAGTATAAATGTCCCCATAAATGGAGGATTGGGCCCTATCCAAAAGGCTTATGGTTTGGGATTTGGGATTTGCGTATGCAGGATTTGATACTTGTTCTACAATAAATCGATAACGATCTTGCGTTTCAGGCATTTGTAGAAGAGATGCTATTGTGGCCATGGCATCTGCTGCTTTGTTCTTTGATCTTGGTATCTGCTCAAATTTGATTTCTATGAAGTATTTTCGTAGGTCATCCACTAGCCTTTTGTACAAAATCAGTGTGTCATCCTTAGTTTGATAATCATTATTGACTTGATAAATGATTAACTGGGAGTCTCCATACACCTGTAGTTCTGTGATCTTCCATTCAATAGCTACTTTCATTCCAAGGATCAAAGCTTCATATTCTGCCACATTCTTAGTGCAACGGAAGGTAAGCCTGTATGATCGCGGGATTGTGTGCCCAAGAGGTGTGACAAATAAAATTCCCGCTCCCGATCCATGTTGTGTGTAGGATCCATCGAAGTAGAGTTGCCATGGTTGTGTTGTTATATTGAGGATATCTGCATCGGGAAATTCCATGATCATATGATGACTGTCAGATAATGGAGCTTCTGCTAATTGATCGGCAATGGCTTGTCCTTTGATAGCTCGCCTTTCCACATACTGAATATCAAACTCACTGAGGAGCATGACCCACTTTGCCAACCTTCCTGTTAAAGCTGCTTTGCTCAGTAAATACTTGAGAGGATCAATTTTTGCAACAAGCTTGATAGTGTGAGTAAGCATATAGTGTCACAATTTTTGTGTTGCAAATACTACTGCTAAGCATGATTTTTCAATGAAGGTGTAGTTTACTTCATGTCCATTGAGTGTCCTGCTGATATAGTATATAGCCTGTTCCTTTCCTTCATTATCCTCTTGTGCTAGCAAGGCTCCTAAAGAAATGTCTGTTGTTGCAATATATAACAATAATGGCTTGTCTTCACTGGGTGGTACCAAGATTGGTGGCGTCATCAGATAATGCTTGATTTGATTGAAGGTACTCTCACACTGTTCATCCCATTTGAAAGGCACATTTTTATGCAAGAGATGGTTGAACGGATGACACCGATCTGCTAGTTGGGAGATGAATCTTCTGATGGACTGTAGTCGGCCTTGTAGAGATCTTAATGTGCTGATATTCTTAGGAGGTGGCATTTCCATAATGGCCTGGACTTTTGCCGGATCTACTTCAATTCCCTTTGTAGAAACTATGTATCCTAGGAGCTTTGCTGATGTTACTCCAAAGGCACATTTCTTTGGATTCAATCTGACTTTGAATTTTTCCAACTTGTCAAATATTTTGGCCAATATCTCTAGATGTCCTTCCCTGGTGTAAGATTTTGCTAAGATGTCGTCCACATAGTCCTCCATGAAGGTATGCATCATGTCGTGGAAGATTGTTGTCATAGCCCGCTGGTATGTAGCTCCTGCATTCTTTAACCCAAAAGGCATGACATTCCAGCAGAAGGTGCCCCATGGACATGTAAAGGCTGTCTTTTCTTGGTCTTTAGGAGCTATCTTGATTTGATTGTATCCTGAAAATCCATCCATGAGTGATAGCATTTTATGGCCGGCTGTGAGATCTACAATCATGTCTATGTTTGGCAAAGGAAAATCATCCTTTGGACATGCTTTATTTAAATCCCGAAAATCAGTACATATTCTGATGGTGTTATCTGGCTTTGAAACAGGCACAATGTTGGATATCCATTCCGCATAGTCAATAGATCTGATAAATCCAGCATCAAGTAATTTCTTCAAGTCATTTTTCACTAATAATGCAACATGTGGATGCATTTTTCTCAGCTTCTGTTTTACTGGTTTAGTGCCAGCTGGTAAGGATAAGTGATGCATAATGAGATCTGTGTCCAAGCCTGGCATGTCAGAGTATGACCAAGCAAAATTGATGCATCGTTCTTCAAAGAATTTGATAAAATCTGGCTTTTCTGTATCTGTCATGGATGCGGCCAGGTGTAATATTCTTGCTTTTTCCGCTGTGCCAATATTAATAGACTGTGTGGGTTCTATTAATACTGATGACCTGTCATGGTAATGTTGTGGGAGAATGTCAAACCTTCCATCCTTTGGTGCCTCAATGAGGTTTTCACCATCGGATGCGTTCTTTATTTTTACTATTTTAGGATCAAATACTGCCATAGAATGGTTTTCACCATTAGATCCATTTTTTTCTTTCATATTTTTGCAACTGGAAGGTTTGGCATCCTCCTGCCTAAAAGCATCATTAAAAGAAGTATTGGTAGAACAAGTATCGGATTCCTCACAGCAAAGGTAGTTAATAATGGAGGAAGTCATTGTCAAAAACAGGGAGATTAATAGGATGTTGGGCTTCCCATTCGATAAGTTCGGGATGTAGTAAAGGCAATGAATCATTAGATGGGTTGAGGTCAGCGATTGTGAAAGCTCGGACGGAAATGTCGTCTAGGTTGTCTATGGTTATGTCGAGGCCTACAAAGGCATTTTCTTCCACATCATTTATCTCAATCGATGTCCGTTCATCTTCACTTGAGTCATCGAAATTTTGTGTTTCAAAGACAATAGGATTAAAACTTGAGCTTTGACCCTCCTCGTGATTGAGGGTATACTTTTTGATAATGTCAACCTGAATATCTTCATAGGAAATTTCTGATAAGTTGTCCCACTCATACTCATTTGAATCTGTTTCAGAATTATCTCTTATTTGAAGAATACGCTCCACAGTTTTATTGGTGATTTCTGCTCTTGCTTTTTCTATGTATCCTAGTCCAGTTTTTTCCTTATGTTGGAGCGTAAGAGGTTGGATTGGTTCTGTTATGCCTTGTTTCCTTAATCCAAGAGGTCCCTGTCCTGAATATCCCATCTTCTCAAGAATAGTTTTTCCTTTCCCATATTGAGTTGTCTCTATGATGTTACTTGTGGAAGCGGGGGCTTCCTCATCTTTATAAAGCCAATTTAGTATGGCCTTATCTTCTGATTCTTCATCTAAGCTCCTAGCTTTTACAAATCTGCCATCTAATGCTGTTGTAGATTGTTCTGAAGTGTGGGTGTTTGTAGATGGCTGTCCATATGTTTGTAAAGAGGGTAATATTTGTGATAGATGAAATGAGTGTCCAACACCATATTCACTAATTCCTTTGTCACTTATCTGTACTTCCTTGGTGAATTGATGTGAGAGTGGAGCCAATTGTTCTCCAACATTTGAAGAGTTAGATTGTGCTATCCATATCTCTTGTGATTTTTGTTGTTTTGGAAGCCACTTTGAAATGAAACTTTGATGTTGCTCACTATCTGATGTGCCAACTTCTCTATTGTTAGGTATGAATGTATCCTGAGATGTCTTCAATGTATGACAAGCTTGGGTGTCATTGTAGTCTGCTGTGATTGTTACCTCCTGTCCATTGACGGGAAATTTTAGGCATTGATGATAGGTAGACGGTACTGCTTGCATATCATGGATCCAAGGGCGTCCCAATAGTATGTTGTATGTCAGTTCCCTATCTAAGACTTGGCAAACCACTTTTTGGACAGTAGGCCCAACTTGAATGGGTAATATGATCAATCCTGTAGAGGACCTTTCTTCTTCATCATATGCTTTGATTGTGATTTTTCTTCTGGTATCAATGGCTTCATCTGAGTATCCTAGTGCACGAATCAGCTTTAAGGTACAAATATTTAAACCAGCCCCTCCATCTATCAGGACACGTTTTACACGATGTTTGTGGATAAGGACTTCAATGTGAAGGGCAGAATTATGCGGGTGGTTGAGTGATACATCATCATGTTCAGAAAATGAAAGGCAATGAGGTGCAGATAGATGTCCCACCATAGCTTGGAATTGACACACATCCAGATTGTTAGGTACTGTAGTTGATACGAGAGCTTGTTCAAGAACCTCTTTGTGTGATGGGGAGATCTTCAAAAGTTCCAAGATTGATATTTGAGCTGGTATTTTCTGCAATTGATCGATGAGATTATATTGATTGGAGGGGGGATCCACTGATGGGGATGATATTGATGCTCCTTTCAATATAACTTTGGATTGCGCCCTTGTTGTGGCATTAACCGGTTGGTACTCTTGTTTCCCTTTGAGTGTGACTACATTGATTTGGTTTTCGGATTTGTCCATATGTTGTACCAATTTGGTAGGTGTAATGTCATTTTTCTGGTTGATTTGATTGCATAACTCTTCATCCTCTTTGGCAGCAGAAAGACAAAGGATTGTTGCGTCATAAACATAACCAACATTTTTACCTTTGGTGTTTGTGGAAGAAGATTCTCCCTTTTGATAATTGGGTAGAGGATTTTTGAATGTTGTATGATCCTTGTTTGTTTGAGGGCCCTTTACAAATACTTTCTTTTGATCTATGAGGTCTTGTACCACATGTTTTAATTGCCAACAATTTTCAGTCATGTGACCTTTATTTTGATGATAGTGACAGTAATGTAAGTCATTTCACCATGATGGTTTGACTTGAGGGTCCCAATTTCTAGCCTCTTGCACTTGAATGAGTTTTTCGTTTAAAAGTTCTTTGAGGACCGATTCCAACGATTGTCCTAATGGCATGAATTTTCATTTATTGGAGGGTCGTTGGAATGATTGGGTTTTCGTTTCTCCACTGTTTTGATTATTTCCTTGGTCACTACTTTGTTTGATATTAAAACCATTGTTTTGTTTGTTTGTAGTAGTTGGTGTCAAGGTGAATACTGGTTTAGATGTATGTGCATCGACTATGGTATCGGTATTCTTGTTCTTTTGCCAAAATCTTGGCTTTTCGTTGTTGCTGTTAGAGGAATGGTTATTGTTTGAACCTTCAGTGAAATGTTTGATTGTTCCTCTTTTGATTAGAGCCTCTTCGATTTTAAGCCCTTTTTCGATAACTTGTTCAAATGTGGATGGACATTGTAAGTCCAATCTGTAGTTCATGTCATCTACTAAGTTATCAATGAACATCTCTATCTTCTCCTCCTCAGGAATAGATCTAGGGTATTTAGCAAATAGCCTTCTCCATCGTTGGAGAAAAGAGAGAAACTTTTCGCCCTTTGCTTGTTTGGTGTTGTAAAGTTCTTTTAAGGTTACCCCATGTTGGATGTTGAATGAGAAGTGTGTTATGAACCTATTGATTAGTTCTTCAAAGGATTGAATTCCAGGTTCTAATTTAGAAAACCACTCCATGCAAGTGTTTCCTAGGCTTCTTGGAAATAACCGTAGTAAGTAAGAGTCCTCGTGTGCGAACTCTATGCTCATAGCTCAAAATTCTTGTACGTGGTCAAACGGATCAGTTCTCCCATTGTATTTGTTGTATGTTGGGTACTCACAATACCTTGGAAATGGTATCATGTTGATGCTTGAGTCAAATGGATAAGGGAAAATGTCTTGTAATAGATACCTCTTTGTTGGCCCTTGTTGGATATTCTGGAATTGTAATTGTAACTGTTGGATTTGTCTTGTCAAAGCATCTATTTGATTTGGATTCTCTATATTAGTTGAGTTAGGTGTGGTTGCTTCCTTGAGTTGATTGACATCAAAGTCTTTAGGAAGCTTAGCACCTTTGTCAGCTAATAAGAGAAGATACTTTTCCATGTCTTGCTCTAGCATCTTTTCCATAAATTTATGGAAATGAGGGTCTTGTTGCACTTTCTCGATTTCTTCTGCAGTTATTTCCTTCTCATGTGAGTTAATAAGAGGATCAGTGTTGCTATATCGTCCCCAAGGGTTTTCTTCAGTCATGGCTGCTATTTTTTCGTTTTCTTGTTCTTGTTGTTTTTGATATGCTGCTCGCGTGAAGATAGGCATACAAACGTTAAAAGGTTTACCCTAGACTTTGATCTTGGATTTGATTGGATAAGTGTCAAGTTGTTGATTTAAAATCTGATTTTGTTTTGTCTAGTTTCGTGATGAAAGGATGATAGAATCCTTGATAGGAAATTTTGACGGAAAATCTTAGATTTTGGTGATAACGACACTATGCAAGATGCTGCAAGATTTAGGTATAGGGGTAAGCTTTTTCTTTTTGTATGACTATTGTGTTTTGGACTGTAAAAAAATTGTTTTGAACTGATAGAAACCTTGTATTTGATATGGGCAAGCTGACAGAATGTCCTATTAACTCTCTGTTTTTTGGGTTTTATGGCGCGCTAAAACAGATACCGGGTACGCTAAAACAGAGACTAGGCGCGCTGAAACAGAACTCAGGCACGCTGAAACAGAAACCGGGCACGCTAAAACAGAGATCAGAGGTGCTAAAACAGAGACTAGGCGCGCTGAAATATAAACCGGGCGCGCTGAAATAGAAACCGGGCGCGCTAAAATAGAAACCGGGCGCGCTAAAACAGATACCAGGCACGCTAAAACAGAGACTAGGCGCGCTGAAACAGAACTCAGGCGCGCTGAAATAGAAACTGGGCGCACTGAAACTATGACCTGAAGGGGTTTAAGACAAAATTACCTTATTCTATGAAACTCACTTGGTCTGGTATCATATTGGATGGCCGGTTGTGGGATGTATTCAGGACGAATTCTCTGACTATGATTGTGATGTTGCCTAAGAGCTCTTCTTTGAAAGTATGCTTGTGAGTCTAAGGGAGCTACGGCGTAGTCGTCTGTATAACCTCTAGAGAAATCGTGACACCTATGAATAAAGGTTCTATGTTGGAGTAGAACTTTCCTGCTTTGATATAGAAACCTTTGTTTTCTTAGGAGTTGTTTGTAGGCAAGTGTCCTTTTTGGTTTTCGGATTCGTTTGGCAAGAGATTTCTTGACAAACTTGGTGGATACCCAATCTCGAATCATGAGAAATCCACAAGTGTTTTGATTTTTTTAGGATTTTTGTGATGATCTTATCTGAGTTTAATGACAGAAAACACAGCAATCAAGAATAGAATGGTTTTAAAATCCTAGAATCTAAACAAGTAGTGTATGTTCTCAAGAATCAATGATTCTTCTTGATTTTTACCGGTTTGATAACAAGATAAGACAATTCAAACAGACTCACTCCTAGAGACAAAAGGTCATCGTTATATACTCGAACGGCCCACAGCTTGGAATTGCGTCGACTCACACAGCCATGTCACCCCCTAGAGGGCGCCCGTGTTTTTGTCTTTTCCAGGTGCGTACTCAGAGTGACGGAAGTGGATACCGGATCCCCTGAGCAAATAGTCCTTGGCAATTATATGGTGAGTGCTTGAGGGTAGATTCTTCCCTGCCCCTGCACCGCCGAGTATTATAATGTTCAGAAACTGACAAGCATGCTTCTAGTTCTAGGTTCTTAGATATGGTTTCCGTTCGGAGCGGCAAATGGATAAACTCCCTCGAGAGACCTCCCAATCTTTAAAACAAAGATTTTGGGGATGGTTATCCTGCGCACTTCCGTTGAAAGAGAGTTTCCCCAAATTCACATAAATTTTAAAGTGGGTTGGAATACCATGGCTTTTGGCTGTCCCCACTCAGGTCGTTCCCGTAGGGTGAGTACTTTTTCCCACTACGGCAGGTCTGTCTAAAGGTTTTAACAAAAGCATAAAATGCATAAAGTAAGTGGTGAGTCTGGTATTCTGATGCACCCAGTTAAGGGGAGAGCATAAACCTGTCACCCAAACACAGCAAGATTCTGTTCTTTTTAAGCCCAAAAGACAAATGATTTACTTCTAATGGAGATATTGCTCCATGACAAGCAAAATGTTCAATTTTAAAACCTCAAAATAGAAGTGTGATGTTTCTATCCTAGGATTGGTACATTTTTAATCCATTTCTATCCTAGGATTGATAAAATTTTAACCATTTCTATCTTAGGATTGGTAAATTTTAATGTTTCTACCCTAGGATTGGTAAATTTTAACCAAACAGAAAGAAATAAAAGAAATCTGGCCACGGACGCGTCGGATTCAGATGAAATAAATGACTTTAATTGAAAAGAAATGGCGCGCTGGAACAGAAACCAGGCGCGCTATAACAGTGACCGGGCGCGCTGGAACAGAAACCCGGCGCGCTGGAACAGTTACCGGGCGCACTGGAAAAAGAATCCAGCGCGCTAAAACAGAATCCCAGCGCGCTGTAAAAACTCTTGTTCCTGCGAAAACTTTTACGCCGATTCCTATACGACAAAATTTTCAAAAATTAGTAAAATTCGGGGTATTGCCCCACGGTGGGCGCTATTCTGTAAGCGTGTAAAAGGGGAAAACTAAGTAAACAATGCCTCTACGCTTCTAAATAAGATATTGCATCTAAGATTAAGAAATTTAAACTAAATTAAACTACAAAATCTACATAAATTTATCCTATTGCTCTTTAACTCTAAAGACTGAACTAATTTATTTAGCTCTCAGATTCTTAAGCTAATTAAACTATTTAGTGACACTTAGAGAATGAGAAATTAAACTAAGATGATTCTAATATGATTTAAGTATGCAATTCTATGCTAATGGCAGCCATGACTGCAAAAGGATGATGCTTGGTGGATGCTGGATGGTTGCTTCAATGCTGGATGGTTTGGATGCTTGAGTGCTCTAGAAACCTGCAGAGTAAGATTGCATTCGTTGGGATCCTTTTCTTGTAGCCCAAGAGCTATATTTATAGCTTTCACGGCAGCACAATTGCACAGGAAACCGGGATGAGGGGCTGTGATTTCCTCTGGAGAATCCAAAGGCATGGGATGAGAAGAAGGAGCTGATCATGGAGAATGGTTTCTCCCCATGAAAACACCAGGCAAGATAAGAGGGAAGGTGGGTGGAAGGTTGTTGAGAGAACTTCCTGCAAATTTTCCCTGAAGCTTTCCCGTGAATGGCAGTGCCATTAATTTCATTGGTGGGGAAATAAATATTTATTGGTGAGGGAATAGTGCAAACTTTATGCAATAAATTTAAATAATTTTAATTTATTTAAATTTAGCAAAAATGAGGAATAAATAATTTAATAAATCAAACTATAGGGTTTGGTTTTATTAAATTAAAGGAGAGTGATAATTAAATAAAAGATTTTTGACAATCTTTATTTAATTAAGAGGAAATGTGAAATTAAATAACACGAATTATTTAAATTGTGTATTTAATTTTAAGATAAAAAGAGATAATGATAATAATTAAATAAAACAAAGTTTTTAATTTTGTTTATTTAATTAAGAGAGAATTAATGTGATAATAATTAAATAAAACAAAGTTTTTAATTTTGTTTATTTAATTAGGAAAGAAAAATAGGAGAATTTGATAAATGAACTTAATATAAATAAATATTTTTATTTATTTATTAAGTAGAAGAATTTTAAGATTAATTAATCAAATAAGGCGTATTCGGTTAATTAGATTCTCCAGACCATTTTTAGGTGTCTACAAAAACCATTTTATTTTGCAAATATACCCATATCTCCTAATTACAACATGTAATTTTGCAAATTTCCCTTATTTGCAAAAATATCTCCATAAATTCCCCTTTACATCATAAAAATCATTTAAAATCCCCTAAATATCTTTTTAAAATATCCTAAAAAATCCTTTAAGACAATCTTATACAACATAACATATTTATTTTAAAGCTCCTCGGGCTATTACACCCTCTTTTAGTTTTAGGGAGATTTTTTTTTTTTTTAAAATAGCGGGTTAATCTTTTAAATTTGGGAGATTCGGGCTTAATATATTGAATAAAACAAAATGATGCTCACAACTATCTCAACACCACAAAATGGTGGAATGGTGGAGAGTGATTTTGGGGGTGGTGGGGTTGGAGGTTCGACCCCCAGGTCCATCTATTTTTTAGAACATAGTTTAGATTTATTCTTCATCAAAACTAAGCAGCACCATATGTAATACAAGGCACAATGCATGGCACAATGATAGGCAGGTTGAATGGAAAGTGGGAAGTCACGAGGTCGAACCCCATCAAAATTTTAGTACACTGTTCAACCAACCCGAACCCATGGAGGAGAGAGAGTGTGCCACATGTCAAATCATGATTGGTCGAAGAATGCCACATGTCAGCCTATCACTAGACCATGTCAACACCTTGTCATTGCTGACTAGATGCCACATGTCAATCCATGACTAGTCCACACCATCATCTGCCACGTCATCATCATCTTCCATGTCAGGTACTAACATCATCAAAGTTAACCAGAATCAAACTTTTGACCAACCTTTGACCAGCATAACTTTCACATACGAGCTCTGTTTTCAAAATCGAATATAGTTCCGAAATTAGCGTGATGGGCACTACAAGTTGGAATCATTTTTGTTTCATTTTGAGAAGATCAATTTTTTTCCTTTTTGAATGCTTGATTCACATGTTTGATCAGACCTTTGACTATGCATAACTTCTATATACGAATTCCTTTTGAGCCCGTTCATGTTTCGTCAGGACCGTGTTGGCGAGCTCTACGTGATGATGCTAGTTTTTTGAGATTCTAAGACTATGAAATTGTTAGGTTTTTTGGATCCACCTGGATCATTCCTCCCCATTGAGAAGCTTTTGGACCTCCAAAAGGTCTGTTTTATGTACAATTTGAGCTAGGGAATTGTCACCCCACTTTCTCAATACCATGTGTCCTTCTTATTGAAATTTTTAACATGTGACCCATCACAAACATAGATAAATATGAGATAGATTTTCTGATACAATCAACTGCATGTTCATTAATATTCACTGCCACATTCATCATCCACAAAGAAATAACTAGCAGAATAACAAGAAACAGTATTGAATACACTGATGTGAAGGAAATAGTATCAACATTCTGAATCTCCTAAATAGAAACATTATTAGAAAATGAAATATTCAAACCCTCTTTTACCACCTCTAGCTGAAGGCCTAACTCTGCTTGCAACTAATCCTCACACTGTGCTATCTTGACACCTTATCATGATTAGAATCACCATGCTTAGTATCACTAGCTGTTATAGACATAAGGGTTAAAGAATTGATTGCATTTACAATCATCTTCAAATGCCTTGTAGTTACAACAGATTTGTCATTCTTCATTTGATGAGCTTTAACACTGAATTCAATTCCATCTTTAAACAAATGATACCTATTATGTTCCCTATAGAAAATGGATTTTCTTTCATGCAAATAAGGACTACCTAGAACCATCCCACAAACATCAAGCAGAATAACATCTAACTCTACCTCATCAACAAACTTGGATGCGATTGCAAATCGATGTTTACACTGCTTTGACACATGTAGCCAAGCATTATCATGCACCCAACCTAATGGATAGGGTCTAGGATGAGGAGTGGTTTTTAATCCCAATTGCTTAACAACTTGTTCTAAGATAAGATTAACTTGTGACCCATTTTCTATTAGTGTATCAATCTTAGTTTGTTTAGCAATAGCCCTTATATAAAACAAGTCATTGCTTTTACTTTCAACAAGTACTTCATTACAGCTTATAGAAGAAGCATAAGTACTGAAAAAAGGAGTATTACCTTTCATACCCACAACTTAAATCTTGGTTTCATCATCAGAACCCGATTCAAGATCCTACACAATAGTTGTGGTCTTCTGCTTACCCTTTCGATTCTTGAACCACTTTGGCTTATGATTGGGATGTAGTTTCAAACACTTTGTATCTTCGTGCCCTTCCTTTTTGCAGTGTGAGCAATAAGGCTTTCCGTCCTCTTTCTTTGCAGTAGTTGTTCCCTGTGATTTCTCTTTCCCTTTCTTGCTTCCTTTTTTCTTACTGGATTCCATCAACAGATTGTCATGGCTATTCCTTGAGCTTGTTTCCAAATGGATAGCTTGCACACTAACTTCATCAATGTTAGTTGGATTAAACATAAGTATGGTATGTTTCAAACTCTCATGTAATCCACCTATGTATTTTAACAAAGTTTCTTGTGTGTACAATGGAATGCCCAAAATTAAAGCCCTCTTCCTAAACTCCTGTGTATATTCTTGCACACTTTGTCCTTTCTCTTGTCTTAATGATTTCCAATTCATTATTTCTTTGTGCATGTGCCCTAATGGATACAACTTATTCTTAAGTGTAGCTATAAACTCAAACCAAGAAGAAATATTTTGTCCATAATGACTTAGATCCTCCTGTGTTCTACTCTCCCACCAAATTAAAGTTGTGCCTCCTAGGCGAAGAGTAGCTAATTGGATTTTTTGAGACTCCTCAGTAAACTTCTAAACTCTACAATAAAATTCAATTTTCTTAATCCAATTATCTAGTTTATCTGCATCTAGTTCTCCATTATAGATTGGAAAATCAAATTTAACATCTAGTTTTAACAAAGGTGCATTATTTTGCATAGGTGTTTCTTTTTAGAAGAATTAGACGAAGAAGAAGAGGATGAAGAAGATGAAGAGGATGGGGATGGAGTTTTAGGAGGGTCATCACCACCTCCTACTCCTTTACCTTTGTCTTCTTTCAACGAGGATCCAACTTCCTCCTTCATAGCCTTGCCTTCCTTTCTCTTCTTTTGTTCTTGCCTCTCTCAGAAAAGAACTTCCACCATTGACTTCATCTCAAGAAAAGCTTGTTGAACAACTTTTAGATCGAGCTCTGGAGCTTCATGCTTATTTACAATCTTTGACATCTTCGGTTGAAATGCCTTTCATTTTTTGATCTTTGGATTGAATTCTTCTAGTGCACCTTCTCCTTGTTTGAGTTTCAACCTAGTTAACATTCACTTCTGCAATTTCTTGAAAAATGGGCTTTGATACAAATTTGATATGTAATTAGAGGTTTACAATTCAAATGTATTTAACCTTAATTAAAATTAATCCCGATCTAGACACAATTGTGTGACTACGTTGTTTAACCGTTGAAATTATAGACTAGATTCACTTTTACATAAATTAATGAAATTAGTAATTACTAAAAATGTTGTAATTAGAAATAATATACTAAATTGAAAAATAAACTGAAATGAAATTAGAGAGAATGATATTTAGAAGATAGAAGAATAAGACAGAAGAGGAGATGACGCCAATTGATAACAAAGTTCGTCCAATCAGGACTACATCTTCAGGCCCACTTCTCAAGTAGGATCACTTTATTAATGTTGTTAAGCAATAGAAATGCCTTGTTACAATATCCAAGCTCCAAAACCTACATAAAATTTCTCACAATCTCCTCTCAACACTTGAAGAAACTCAAAAGGCCTTCGTGCTTACAATATTCTCCTCCAAAGAATTATTTCTCCAAAATGAACTTTCCCAATAATTTTTCTTCAAGGAAATTCTCCCCCTTACAAGAAAATAAGACCCCCTTTTATACAAATTTATTTGCTAGTATGGGTTAAAACCATATTATTTTGCAAATACACCCATATCTCCTAATTACAACATGTAATTTTGCAAATCTCCCTTATTTGCAAAAAATATCTCCATAAATCCCCCTTTACATCATAAAAATCATTTAAAATCCCCTAAATATCTTTTTAAAATATCCTAAAAAATCCTTTAAGATGATCTTATACAACATAACATATTTATTTTAAATCTCTTCAGGCCATTACACCCTCTTTTAGTTTTAGGGAAATGTTTTTTTTAAAAAAATAGCAGGTTAATCTTTTAAATTTGGGAGATTCGAGCTTAATATATTGAATAAAATTAAATGATGCCTGCAAATATCTCAGCACCACACAATGGTGGAATGGTTGATTGATTTTGGGGGTGGTGGGGTTGGAGGTTCAATCCCCACCTCCATCTATTTTTTAGAACATAATTTAGATTTATTCTTCATCAAAACTAATCGGCACCATCTTTAATATAAAGCACAATGCATGGCGCAATGGTAGGTGAGTTGAATGGCAAGTGGGAAGTCATGTGGTTGAACCCCATGAAAATTTTAGTAAAGTGTTCAACCAACTCGAACCCATGGAGGAGAGAGAGTGTGCCACATGTCAAATCATGATTGGTTGAAGACTGCCATGTGTCAGCCTATCACTGGACCATGTCAACACCTCGTCATTGCTAACTGGATGCCACATGTCAATGTATTACTAGTCCACATCATCATCTGCCATGTTAGCTTCTGAAATCATCATCTGCCACATCAACTGCTGACATCATCAAAGTCAACCAGAGTCAAACTTTTGATCAACCTTTGACCAGCCGTAACTTTCACATACGAGCTCTGTTTTTGAAACATAATATAGTTTCAGAATCAACATGATGAGCACTATGACTTGACGTAATTTTTGTTTCATTTTGAGACAATCGATTTTTTTCATTTTTGAACGCTTGATTCACTTGTTTGATCAAAATTTTGACTATGTATAACTTCTGCATACAGACACCTTTTGAGCCTGTTCAAGTTGCGTAAGGACTGTGTTGACGAGCTCTGCGCGATGATGTTGGTTTTGTGAGATTTTGAGACTATAAAGTTTTTAGGTTTTCTGGATCCACCTGGATCATTCCTCCCCATTGAGAAGCTTTTGGACCTCCAAAAGGTCTATTTTATGTACAATTTGAGCTAGGGAAATGTCACCCCACTTTCTCAGTACCATCTGTCCTTCTGGCTAAATTTTTTAACATGTGACCTATCACAAACATAGAGAAATATGAGATAGCTTTGCTAATACAATCAACTCCATGTTCATCAATATTCACTACCACATTCATCATCCATATAGAAATAACTAGCAGAATAACAAGCAACAATACTGAATACACTGATGTGAAGGAAATAGTATCAACATTCTGAATCTTTTGAACATGAACATTATTATAAAATGAAACATTCAAACCCTCTTTTACCACCTTTGGATGAAGGCCTGACTCTGCTTGCAACTAATCATCACACTGTGCTATCTGTGACACCTTATCATGATTAGAATCACCATGCTTAGTATCACTAGTTGTTATAGACATAAGGGTTAAAGCATTGATTGCATTTATAATCATCTTCAAATGCCTTGTATTTACAACAGATTTGACATTCTTCATGTGATGAGCTTTAACACTGTATTCAATTCCATCTTTAAACAAATGATACCTATTATGTTCCCTTTAGAAAATGGCTTTTCTTTCATACAAATAAGGACTACCTAGAACCATCCCACAAATGTCAAGCGGAATAACATCTAACTCTACCTCATCAACAAACTTGGATATGATTGCAAATCGATGTTTACACTGCTTTGACACATGTAGCCAAGCATTATCATGCACCCAACCTAATGGATAGGGTCTAGGATGAGGAGTGGTTTTTAATCCCAATTGCTTAACAACTTGTTCTAAGATAAGATTAACTTGTGACCCATTTTCTATTAGTGTATCAATCTTAGTTTGTTTAGAAATAGCCCTTATATAAAACAAGTCATTCCTTGTACTTTCAACAAGTACTTCATTACAGCTTATAGAAGAAGCATAAGTACTAAAAAAAGGAGTATTACCTTTCATACCCACAACTGAAATCTTGGTTTCATCATCAGAACTTGAACTGAGATCCTGCACAATAGTTGTGGTCTTTTGTTTACCCTTTCGATCCTTAAACCACTTTGGCTTATGATTGGGATGCAGTTTCCAACACTTCACATTTTCGTGCCCTTCCTTTTTTCACTGTGAGCATTAAGGATTTTCTTCCTCTTTCATTGCAGTAACTGTTTGCTGTGATTTCTCTTTCCCTTTCTTTCTTCCTTTATGCTTGTTGGATTCCATCAACAGATTGCCATGGCTATTCCTTGAGCTTGTTTCCAAATGGATAGCTTGCACACTAACTTCATCAATGTTAGTTGTATTAAACATAAGTATGGTATGTTTCCAACTCTCACGTAATCCACCTATGTATTTTAAGAAAGTTTCTTGTGTGTACAATGGAATGGCCAAAATTGAAGCCCTTTTCCTAAAATCCTATGTATATTCTTGCACACTTTGTCCTTTCTCTTGTACTAATTTTTGCATATTCACTAATGGATAGAGTTGTTTCTTAAGTGCAGCTATAAACACAAACCAAGAAGAAATAATTTTTCCATAACAACTTAGATCCTCTTGTGTTCTACTCTCCCACCAAATTAAAGTTGTGCCTCCTAGGCAAAGAGTAGCTAATTGGATTTTTTGAGAATCCTTAGTAAACTTATGAACTCTACAATGAACTTCAATTTTCTTAATCCAATTATCTAGTTTATTTGCATCTAGTTCTCCATTATAGATTGGAAGATCAAATTTAACATCCAGTTTTAACAATGGTGAATTAGTTTGCACAGGTTGTTTCTTTTTAGAAGAATTAGATGAAGAAGAAGAGGATGAAGAGGATGAAGAAGATGAAGAGGATGGGGATGGAGGTTCAGGAGGGTCACCACCACCTCCTACTCCTTTACCTTTGTCTTCTTTCAATGAGGATTCAGCTTCCTCCTTCCTAGCCTTTCCTTCCTTTCTCTTCTTTTGTTCTTGCCTCTCTCGGACAAGAACTTCCACGATTGACTTCATCTCAAGAAAAGCTTGTTGAAAAGCTTTCAGATCGAGCTCTGGAGCTTCATACTTAGTTGTAATCTCTAACATCTTCGGTTGAAAGGTCTTTCATTTTCTGATCTCTGGATTGAATTCTTCTAGTTCACCTTCTCCTTATTTTAGTTTAAACATGGTTAACATTCACTTATGCAATTTCCTACAAAATGGGCTTTGATACCAATTTGATCTATAATTAGAGGTTTATAATTCAAATGTATTTAACCTTAATTACAATTATTCCCAATCCAGACAAAATTGTGTGACTATCTTGTTTAACTGTTGAAATTATAGACTATATTCACTTTTACATAAATTAATGAAATTAGTAATTACTAAAATGTTGTAATTAGAAATCAAATATTGAATTGAAAAATAAACTGAAATGAAATTAGAGAGAATGATAGATAGAAGATAGAAGAATAAGACAAAAGAGGAGATGACGCCGGTTGATAACAGAGTTCGTCCAATCAGGACTACATCTCCAGGCCAGATTCTCAAGTAGGATCATTTTATTAATGTTTCCAAGCAATAGAAATGCCTTGTTACAATATCCAAGCTAGAAAAACTTGTATAAAATTTCTCACAATCTCCTCTCAACACTTGAAGACACTCAAAAGGCCTTCATGCTTACAATATTCTCCTCCAAATAATTATTTCTCCAAAATGAACTTCCCCAATAATTTTTCTCAAGGAAATTCTCCCCCTTACAAGAAAATAAGACCCCCTTTTATACAAATTTATTTGCTAATATGGGTTAAAACCATTTTATTTTGTAAATATACCCATATCTCCTAATTACAACATCTAATTTTGCAAATATCCCTTATTTGCAAAAATATCTCATTAAATCCCCCTTTACATCATAAAAATCATTTTAAATTCCCTAAATATATTTTAAAGATATCCTAAAAAATCCTTTAAGATAATCTTATACAACATAACATATTTATTTTAAAGCTCCTCGGGCTATTACACCCTCTTTTAGTTTTAGGGAGATTTTTTTTTTTAAAAATAGCGGGTTAATCTTTTGAATTTGGGAGATTTGTGCTTAATATATTGAATAAAATGAAATGATGCCTGCAAATATCTCAACAACATACAATGGTGGAATGGTGGAGAGTAATTTTGGGGGTGGTGGGGTCAGAGGTTCGACCCCCACCTCCAACTATTTTTTAGAACATAATTTAGATTTATTCTTCATCAAAACTAAGTGGCACCATATTTAAGATAAAGAACAATGCTCAACGCAATGGTAGGCGGGTCAAATGGCTAGTGGAAAATCATGAGGTTGAACCCCATCAAAATTTTAGTAACATGTTCAACCAATCTAAACCCATGGAGGAGAGATAGTGTGCTACGTGTCAAATCATGATTGTTCGAAGACTGCCACATGTCAGCCTATCACTGGACCATGTCAACACCTCGTCATTGCTGACTGGATGTCAAGTGTCAACCTGTGACTGGTCCACATCATCATCTTCCATGTCATCTGCTAACATCATCAAATTCAACTAGAGTCAAAATTTTGACCAACCTTTGACCAACCGTAACTTTCATATATGAGCTTCATTTTCAAAACTGAATATAGTTCTAGAATCAGGGCGACGAGCACTACGACTTGGCATCATTTTTGTTTCATTTTGAGATGATAATTTTTTTGAGATGATGATACAATGGTGGAATGGTGGAGAGTAATTTTGGGGGTGGTAGGGTCAGAGGTTTGACCCCCACCTCCAGCTATTTTTTAGAACATAATTTAGATTTATTCTTCATCAAAACTAAGTGGCACCATATTTAAGATAAAGCACAATGCTCAACGCAATGGTAGGCGGGTCGAATGGCTAGTGGAAAATCACGAGGTCGAACCCCATCAAAATTTTAGTAACATGTTCAACCAACCTAAACCCATGGAGGAGAGATAGTGTGCTACGTGTCAAATCATGATTGTTCGAAGACAGCCACATGTCAGCCTATCACTGGACCATGTCAACACCTCGTCATTGCTGACTGGATGTCAAGTGTCAACCTGTGACTGGTCCACATCATCATCTTCCATGTCAGCTGCTGACATCATCAAATTCAACTAGAGTCAAACTTTTGACCAACCTTTGACCAACCGTAACTTTTATATATGAGCTTCATTTTTGAAACTGAATATAGTTCCAGAATTAGGGCGACGAGCACTACGACTTGGCATCATTTTTGTTTCATTTTGAGATGATCATTTTTTTGAGATGATGATACAATGGTGGAATGGTGGAGAGTAATTTTGGGGGTGGTGGGTTCAGAGGTTCGACCCCCACCTCCAACTATTTTTTAGAACATAATTTAGATTTATTCTTCATCAAAATGAAGTGGCACCATATTTAAGATAAAGCACAATGCTCAACGCAATGGTAGGTGGGTCGAATGGCTAGTGGAAAATCATGAGGTTGAACCCCATCAAAATTTTAGTAACATGTTCAACCAACCTAAACCCATGGAGGAGAGAAAGTGTGCTACGTGTCAAATCATGATTGTTCGAAGACTGCCACATGTCAGCCTATCACTGGACCATGTCAACACCCCATCATTGCTGACTGGATGTCAAGTGTCAACCTATGACTGGTCCACATCATCATCTTCCATGTCAGCTGCTGACATCATCAAATTCAACTAGATTCAAACTTTTGACCAACCTTTGACCAACCGTAACTTTCATATATGAGCTTCATTTTCGAAACCAAATATAGTTCCAGAATCAGGGCGACGAGCACTACGACTTGGCATCATTTTTGTTTCATTTTGAGATGATCATTTTTCTACCTTTTTGAACACCTAACTCGCCTGTTTGACTGGACCTTTGACTATGCATAACTTCTGCATACAGACTCCTTTTGAGCCCGTTCAAGTTGCATCAGGACCGTGTCAGCAAGCTCTACTTGATGATGCTAGTTTTGTGAGATTTTGTGACTATGAAATTTTTAGGTTTTCTGGATCCACCTGGATCATGGTATTGCTTCACTATCCTTATTTCATTGCAGTTTGATAGAATAGCATTATGTTTTTCTTAGTGTTTGGTATTCTCCTTTCCAGCATTTCCTTTATCGTGTTCTTATTTCTCTTCATCTATCTACTTGTTTGTGGAGATGGAAACACCAAAGTGGGGGTTTGATTGAGGCAAACCCCTATACAACCTCAACATTTTTCCTCTCTTGGTCCATGGAGGAGAGATAGTGTGCTACGTGTCAAATCATGATAGTTCGAAGACTACCACATGTCAACCTATCACTAGACCATGTCAACACCTCGTCATTGCTGATTGGATGCCACGTGTCAACTCGTGACTAGTCCACGTCATCATCTGCCATGTCAGCTATTGACATCATCAAATTCAACCAAAGTCAAACTTTTGACCAACTGTAACTTTCATATACGAGCTTCATTTTTGAAACCGAATATAGTTCATGAATCAGGGTGATGAGCACTACGACTTTGCAGCATTTTTGTTTCATTTTGAGATGATCATTTTTTTTCCTTTTTGAACACCTGACTTGCCTGTTTAACCAGACCTTTGACTATGCATAACTTCTGCATACAGACTCCTTTTAAGCCCGTTCAAGTTGCGTCAGGACCGTGTCAGCAAGCTCTATGTGATGATGCTAGTTTTGTGAGATTTTGAGACTATGAATTTTTTAGGTTTTCTGGATCCACCTAGATCATGGTATTGCTTCACTGTCCTTATTTCATTGCGGTTTGATAGAATAGCATTATCTTTTTCGTAGTGTTTGGTATTCTCCTTTCCAGCATTTCCTTTATCGTGTTCTTATTTCTCTTCATCTATCTACTTGTTTGTGGAGATGGGAACACCAAAGCGGAGGTTTGATTGAGGCAAACCCCTATACAACCCCAACATTTTTCCTCTCTTGGTCCATGGAGGAGAGATAGTGTGCTATGTGTCAAATCATGATTGTTCGAAGCCTACCACATGTCAGCTTATCACTGTACCATGTCAACACCTCATCATTGCTGACTAGATGCCACATGTCAACTCGTGATTGGTCCATGTCATCATCTGCCATGTCAGCTACTGACATCATCAAATTCAACCATAGTCAAACTTTTGACCAACCTTTGACCAACAGTAACTTTCATATATGAGCTTCATTTTTGAAACCGAATATAGTTCCAGAATCAGGGCGATGAGCACTACGACTTGGCATCATTTTTGTTTCATTTTGAGATGATCATTTTTTTCCTTTTTGAACCCCTGACTCACCTGTTTGACCAGACCTTTGACTATGCATAACTTCTGCATACAGACTCCTTTTGAGCCCATTCAAGTTGCGTTAGGACTATGTCAGCAAGCTCTACGCGATGATGCTAGTTTTGTGAGATTTTGAGACTATGAAATTTTTTAGGTTTTTTGGGTCCACTTGGATCATGGTATTGTTCACTATCCTTATTTCATTGTAGTTTGATAGAATAGCATTATGTTTTTCATAGTGTTTGGTATTCTCCTTTCCAACATTTCCTTTATCGTGTTCTTATTTCTCTTCATCTATCTACTTGTTTGTGGAGATGGAAACACCAAAGCGGGGGTTTGATTGAGGCAAACCCCTATACAACCCCAACATTTTTCCTCTCTTGGTCCATGGAGGAGAGATAGTGTGCTACGTGTCAAATCATGATTGTTTGAAGACTGCCACATGTCAGCCTATCACTAGACCATGTCAACACCTCGTCATTACTGACTAGATGCCATGTGTCAACCCATGACTGGTCCACATCATCATCTGCCATGTCAGCTACTGACATCATCAAATTCAACTAGAGTCAAACTTTTGACCAACCGTAACTTTCATATACGAGCTTCATTTTCGAAATTGAATATAGTTCCAGAATCAGGGCGACGAGCACTACGACTTGGCATCATTTTTGTTTCATTTTGAGATGATCATTTTTTTGCCTTTTTGAACACCTAACTCGCCTATTTGACTAGACCTTTAACTATGCATAACTTCTACATATGGACTCCTTTTGAGCCCGTTCAAGTTGCGTCAGGACCGTGTCAGCAAGCTTTGTGTGATGATGCTAGTTTTGTGAGATTTTGAGACTATGAAATTTTTAGGTTTTCTGGATCCACTTGGATCATGGTATTGCTTCATTATCCTTATTTCATTATGGTTTGATAGAATAGCATTATGTTTTTCATAGTGTTTAGTATTCTCCTTTCCAACATTTCCTTTATTGTGTTCTTATTTCTCTTCATCTATCTACTTGTTTGTGGAGATGGAAACACCAAAGCGGGGGTTTGATTGAGGCAAACCCCTATACAACCCCAACATTTTTCCTCTCTTGGTCCATGGAGGAGAGATAGTGTGCTACGTGTCAAATCATGATTGTTCAAAGACTGCTACATGTCAGCCTAGCACTGGACCATGTCAACACCTCGTCATTGTTGACTGGATGCCACGTGTCAACCTGTGATTGGTCCACATCATCATCTGCCATGTCAGCTGCTGACATCATCAAATTCAACTAGAGTCAAACTTTTGACCAACCTTTGACCAACCGTAACTTTCATATACGAGCTTCATTTTTGAAACCGAATATAGTTCTAGAATCAGGGCGACGAGCACTACAACTTGGCATCATTTTTGTTTCATTTTGAGATGATCATTTTTTTCCTTTTTGAACACCTGACTCACCTATTTGACCAAACCTTTGACTATGCATAACTTCTGCATACAGACTCCTTTTGAGCCTGTTCAAGTTGTGTCGGGACCGTGTTGGCAAGCTCTACGTGATGATGCTAGTTTTGTGAGATTTGAGACTATGGAATTTTTATGTTTTCTGGATCCACCTAGATCATGGTATTGCTTCACTATCCTTATTTCATTCTGATTTGATAGAATAGCATTATGTTTTTCGTAGTGTTTGGTATTCTCCTTTCCAACATTTCCTTTATTGTGTTTTTATTTCTCTTCATATATCTACTTGTTTGTGGAGATGGAAACACCAAAGCGGGGGTTTGATTGAGGCAAACCCCTATACAACCCCAACATTTTTCCTCTCTTGGTCCATGGAGGAGAGATAGTGTGCTATGTGTCAAATCATGATTGTTCGAAGACTGCTACATGTCAGCCTAGCACTGGACCATGTCAACACCTCGTCATTGCTAACTAGATGCCACGTGTCAACTTGTGATTGGTCCACATCATCATCTGCCATGTCAGCTGCTGACATCATCAAATTCAACTAGAGTCAAACTTTTGACCAACCTTTGACCAACCGTAACTTTCATATACGAGCTTCATTTTTGAAACCGAATATAGTTCTAGAATCAGGGCGACAAGCACTACAACTTGGCATCATTTTTGTTTCATTTTGAGATGATCATTTTTTTTCCTTTTTGAACACCTGACTCACTTATTTGACCAGACCTTTGACTATGCATAACTTCTGCATACAGACTCCTTTTGAACCTGTTCAAGTTGTGTCGGGACCGTGTCAGCAAGCTCTACGTGATGATGCTAGTTTTGTGAGATTTGAGACTATGGAATTTTTATGTTTTCTGGATCCACTTGGATCATGGTATTGCTTCACTATCCTTATTTCATTCCAATTTGATAGAATAGCATTATGTTTTTCGTAGTGTTTGGTATTCTCCTTTCCAGCATTTCCTTTATTGTGTTTTATTTCTCTTCATCTATCTACTTGTTTGTGGAGATGGAAACACCAAAGTGAGGGTTTGATTGAGGCCAACCCCTATACAACCTCAACATTTTTCCTCTCTTGGTTGTGTGTAGGTATGTGTTCACATGGAGCTTACTAGTGAACTGGACTCTTAGTGAGTTGATCTTCACCACCTTCATTTTCATCATCCCCTTTATCATTTTTATAGTCATTTCTTGTATTATGTCATTTATCATTCTATCTAGTATGTTAAACTTCATTTGCTAGATTGTTAGTAGGTTTTTGTGCTCTATACTATACTTTTACACTTTTTGGTCATATGGACGCCAATGCCCTAAAGAGATGCCAGCATGCCGCACTATCGTCCCTAACCTGTGCTACTAGACCCTTAGGCAAAGAGTTATCTGAGGTATGGTTTGGGTTCCAAAAACTTGCTCACTTAGCCGCATCAACTCTCTCGGGTTAGTAGAGTGAAAAAATTACTTGAGAGTGCTCTTCATCCTCTATCCTTGACCTAAAAAACTTGCCTAGCTTGAGGTAGA
>VDFB02251984.1:0-35029 GCA_007258455.2 Sequoia sempervirens | reverse complement strand
GGCCTCAACAAGGCTACAGATGATATGAACACATAAATTACATAGCTGACATCACCAGAAGAATTAAATGCAAACAAGCAAAACAAGGAGGAATGACAGAAAAAGCTGATGTTGTACACTTTTCAAGACTCTGGTTAGATTGGTCTACAAGGGAGGATATGTGCTGGCTGGATAAGACCAAATGCATGCAGACTACTCCAAAACTGAGTATGAATAATCACCTCAGTTAGTCTAACTTAGCTGCAAGTTGGCAAGGCTTCAGTGAATGACGAATTGATAATCACAAGAGAGGAAAATTGCTAGGAAAATTGCTAGGAAAATTACCATCAGTTTGTTTGTGTGTTGGCTTGTCTGTCAATTGGTTTGATGCTCAAGCTTAATCCTTCATTAAACAGCAAAAAAATACATTCCCATATTTCAGGTGGAATTCACAATTATATTAGCACATTTACCTGCCCATCTTATTAATTCTTGTTCCTCTGACATTTTTCTTACATGTCATTGCATATTTACAAGTTTTTTAATCATGTTCTTTCTGAAACAGATTATCAATGTTACATTCATTAGGGTTTTTTTTTTTCTATATTTAATGCATTGCGAATGATAGTTCTTAGGACAGGGTTTTCAACTAATGTGCTTATGCTGTGCATGTACAGTTGCTTCTCAATATGTACAAGGGATGGTTATAAGATTTTTAATTGTGAAGGTGGCAACTTGTGCTATCAAAAAGGTAAGCATTGTAGATTTGATTTGCAAAATCAGCGGCAGTAAAGCCTAATAAAGATTGCTTGATTTGTAAGAAAGCAGACTGAGTTTTTATTCTGGAATGTTTCCTAATACTGTAATCATGCATATAAAATACTTATTTGTTTTGCTTTGTTGCTTGAGTTATAATATGCTCTAAGGTATACAAAATCAAAATTTCTGAAATTATTAATATGTTTTTTGAATCTCTATGCTTTACCAGGTTAGCATTAGTACAGAAATTTTGGGAATACCCGTGTATTATATTTAAAAGAAAACTAATTGACAGGAATTCCTGTATCTGTATTGCTGATAATAAATTTGTGCTCTTTCAATGCAGAGCTTCATTTTAACCAATTAAACTAGTATTGATGTTGAAAACTGTCCAATATATATATATATATATATATATAGGAAAGCTGTAATGTCCCCAATAAAATCTTATGCAATATATTTTGGCTATTTAAATTTCTTGGTTAAATACTTAACCAAAACCTCATAAAATCCTAGATTATACTAAATTTTTGCAGTTTGCACAATAGTCTAAAAATCTCGATGTTTCGCTTCAGACTTCTTTATTGAGCCATAAGTGGCAAAACCTAATCTGGGCTATCCAAACCTAGCACACGCAAACATTCCCCTTTTGAAATTTTAACTATTAACAGTAAACCCTAATGTTGCAGACAACTCATGATATAAAGATGAACAATTTTAACACTTTTACCAGATTATTAGATCAAATTTGAATACCAATTGATATTAACACTAGAAATGAAGTTTAAAAGGGTTGTCAAGGGCTGAAATGGGGATTTTCCATCTTCCCCTACAATAATGGTTGGGAAGACAACCCACGTGCCATAACAACACATCAAAGCAATGGGAAATATAGGTCATCACGCTTGACACATACAAGCGTCGAATAATAGGGTATTGCTTGTTGTCACCACTATTAATGTTTGAACATGACCTTTGGGTGAGATTGCTCCTTCAGCCAAAGGGTTTCTGTCCTTTGATGTAAGATTTGCAGGGTTATTGTCCGTTGATCTCCATAGATTTGTGGGTTTTCATCCTCAGATTTGGTTGCTTGAACAACGCATATTATTTTTGTTAAGGTTTTTTTGGGGTTTTTTTTTTGTAATCATGGTCTACTCTGTCTTTCCTTTTGGCCCATTATACACCCAGAAAGGGCATTGAAACCTGCAACAATGGCCTCCATTGCAAGGCTGGTGCGTGGTTGGGGCTGCCCGTACATATTGAGTGTTGTTTCCCTCTGAATCTTGCTTGGTATGGTCCTTATTGGTGCCAAAACTTGTTTGGTCAGCATGGAGAAATGTCTTCTGTGAATTGTAATTGTCCTCGACAGTCATGGTGAGGGTCCGCTAGGGTCTTAAACCTAGGGTCCATTAGGGTCTTAAACCTAGGGTCTACAACCGATTCTTATAAAATTACATTAAATAATAAATTCTACTAACTCACAGAATTCCATTGACTAACAAAAAGGTTAAAGACTAATAATCTTCTATGACCCTACTGACTAGAGTGTATTAATTTTGTTAAGGTGTTTGCTTAGAAAGTTACCAAGACAGTTAATTATGGGTAATGTACCCCCTACATGCATGGATATTAATTATCATGTGATTTTATACTCCAGTGACCCAGTCTCTCTTTTTCTCTGTAAACTCTGATCTAATGTTCTTCAGTGTTACCTTGTTACAACCTAACAAGACAAGAAACATGACACTCATAAAAAAAGTTGAATGATTTAAATTGGTCTTTGATTCCAATTCTATTTGTAATAGATGATGGGGCTATAAACATTGTGGAGATGCTCTACAGTACAAGCTTGCTTGCCATAGTTGGAGCTGGTGAGCAGGTAAGGCATATTTGTCCAATTGATTTCTCTGAAATGTTTTAAGGTTGCTTAGGTACATATTTGTAGATTCTCATTGTATCTCATCCTTGACAGCCTGCGTTATCTCCTCGTAGGCTGTGTTTGTTCAACACTGAGACAGGAACTTTTCTCAAAAAGTTGAATTTTGTCACAGCTATTCTTGCAATCCGCCTAAATAGGAAAAGGTACAGTTCTTACTCTTGTTTGGATATTATTTTGGACAGAGGGATCATATTCATGATTTAATTGTATAATTTGGGACAGTATCATCAACCACTCTGCTAATTTGTTTGAAGTTTATTTTCTAATTTTAGATGTGCAAATTAGTACAGTTTAAATCTTACAGAATGCTGCAAATACCATCAGACCCGACTTCATGGCTGTTTTCATGCTTTAGCATAGGTCACTATCTTCTATTTGTGTCTTTATCCTCATGCATCTCCTGTTGAATTCTGAAAGAAAAAATTCAACCATAAGATGTTGTGAGCAGAACCATAATTTTATCAGCCGGTTGTATTACTCTGTAGATAGATTTACCAAGTATTTATGGATAACTTGCACTTTTATTTAGGGTACCAGATCAAGTTCAGCTATATCCATGTGTAGATTTCAATTGAGTTCATGTTGAGCAAGCTTATGGTGTCTTTAAATGCATGGATTGTACCTTAGGTTTTGTTAGTAATAAAGGTATGTACCTTAAGAAGCTTTACAAGCCTTTGTTGAATGTGATTGAGTTGCTGTAAGGTCTTTTTCTGTATTTCCAAATTGACTAAATACATGTTTTTTTTGTAAATCAAATTCTGCATTATTTTAAGGAAAAAGAGGTAGAAAGCAGCTGACAGTGGAAGGATCTAATCTCAGAGATCTAAATCCAGCTCAGCAAAAGCTGATTACACTAGATGTTAGAATATATCCCGGCATCAAAATAAAAAGCTAGACATACTTACCATGCTAAAAGTAAGACATAATTTAAGATCCGAAAAACTACATTAGAGAATAAAAAGGAGTAATCCACTTTTCAAAACAGGAAAAGGTACATGTTTTCTCTACCTTTTGAAGATTATTTTGGATAGAAGGATCATATTCATGACCCAATCATGGTACTAAGATGACATTCAAACAAAACATAGAGTATAGCCTCTAGCATATGAGTTGTGGAGATTCTTCTTTTGCTCAAATATATATTTTGAGACAGCATTATCATCCACAATGCTACTTACTTTGAAGTTTATTTTCCATATTTTGCTATAAATGCCATAAGAAATGATTTCATGACTGTTTTCATACCTGAGCTAGGCCGTTATCTTCTATTTGTGTCTTTACCTTGTTGGGACTCAATTTGATTGTGCCAAATTTTGCTCGAGTCCTAGCTCCCTTGTGCACTTAGGCCTTATGTTGCCCACATATAACTGATCTGAGAAATCTTTGTATGGCTCTCCAATTATGAATTTTGCCTAAGTGTTGTCTTTTGTTGTTCCCCATGTGCCTATCAATGTGTCACAATCTAAGTTACCGGTTCGGGTACAGGTATTGGAACCTGGTGCGGCAGTACGGCAATTTGTTTTCTTCCTTGGGTATAGGTATGGGAATATATATGTTCAAAATTAAAGTATAAGAATGGCGATACTCATAATTTCCAATAAGGTCAAAATGGTATTTTTGGCTTTTCGTGTTTGTCAAATGAGTTTGATAAGGTCGGCCAATGCATTAGAAGGCTTTTTTAGGTTTAGAAGTGTGTTTTTTAATTGTTTTTTGTACTTTTTAAACTCACTGCTGTGCGGTTCCTCTCGGGTCCGCTCAGGGTACCGCCTGGGACGTACCCGTGGCTGGGCCAGCAAAGGACCTGGACCAGGACAGGGCTAGGCAGTGTATGGGGGCCAAAACACAAGGACCCAGTAACATAGATGTATTCTATATCAAAATCATAAATTTGGATTTCCTCACCCATTTTTTTGCTCATATTTTAGATTATTTTGATCCAAGAAGTGCTTTGATCTATTATAATCTGCATCCACCACATGTCTACTATCAATTAGGTGTTTGATTTTTTTGAAAACACGAATGATGGCAAACATCTTCTCATTATACAGAGAGGAACCCATTATTAATTGTTGAACTTTGTGCTCTCAATATTTATGGAGTGTCTCTATTGTATTAATATGGTCCCAATCTTTCTTCTAAAACAATACATTCTACCACACATGGATGCAAGAAATCTGAAATGGAAGTGATGAGATGTGAGTTGACTACCTTTGTAGGATTTCCAAGAACTCCTCGTGTTGTATCCATCCATGCATGAACTCCTTTCTTTGTCATGTTGGTGAAGGGTGCTGTTGCATGCAAAAATCCCTTAACAAACCTTTTGTCATGGCTACATAAGCTAAATAATCTTCTCCATAGATTTAGTGTGGTAGGGGATGTCATAGATTTGGTGTGGTAGGGGATATCCAAACTAGAAAAGAATCAAGATTGATTCCTCTTTTAATCTATTGGTATGCCTTGAGAAACAATAACATGACCCAAGTATAAAATCTTTGTGACCCCAAACTAACACCCAAATTCTTTTTTAGACAGACCCTGTTGCTCTAGAATCCCAAGGATCAAATTTAGGTGCTTCATATGATCCTTCCATGCTTTTCTACATACCAAAATATCATCAAAGATTTCAAATCGGATTGTTTCATCTGAACATTGTATATCTGATTCACCTTGATTTGGAAAGTAGCCCATGTATTAATTACATTGGATGGTATGACCAAGAACATAATGTGTCCAACAAGGCATTTGAAAGTTGCACATATTCCCTTCCCATTAAAATTTGATGGTAGCTTGCTCTCAAGTAACTCTATGGCCAGTTGGAATTCTGTACTTGTTGGTGATCTTGGGAACCTATTATAGCATACTATCCTATGCTGATTAAGAGACACTTGAATATCAAAATAGAGCTTGTGTTACTTACCAAAATATAAGACAGTATGCATGTCCTCCATCATCAAATATCTTGCTGTCCAAGCAACTTGTTGCTTGCAATCCTTCTTCTTATCTATGATTTCTCGAAGAATTCTGTTCAAGGTGCCTCTTGTTGATTTTCATGATCAGATGTAAATGCACAGAAAATTAATTCAAAATCAGACAAAATAACACAGCATATACCCTGGGAAAACCCTCCTCTTGAGGGAGAAAAACCCAGCAACAAAGATCTCTCTTATATTTGATGTAACAGAGGCAATATTACACATTACAATGAGGTCTAACTTAAGACCGATATACACCACCTGGCAAAGTAGAATGACAGATGATAATGTGCTAAATCACACCTGGCGATGACTGAACTCAGATCTGGTAATATTCGCATCACCAATGGTACACAACCTGCTGTAAGGAGTTCACACTGACATGATGTTTTGCACTGAAGGGCCTTCAAACTGAATGATCTTCATGCTTTATAAAGTTCGCACTGAGTGGAGTCATAGTGTTGAATATGATCGCCCTGTGTTTTGAATTCGCACTTTACTGAGAGTATTCGCACTTGAAGATATATTCACCCTTTATGATACAGAACAAATATCAATAACCGAACTCTGCTAGTGTGTTTACATTGAGCAAAACAAGGAGAATATATACAAGATAATGGGGGAGACGCCTCTCTTAAGAAACTTCATGTCGGCCTCTTAAGAAATCGCTTATTTCCTTTATTGAAGTCGGCCTTGATAAATGTTCACACCTCTTCACAAGAGGTCGGGCACCTTATGATAAATCATGAATATCCTTTTGATGATGGTCGGCCTCAAATAAGTATTAAATATGTTCTAATAAAAGATCAACTTGATTTCTTTTATGTCGGCCATGAGATGAGTGTACTACAAAACAATGAATGTAAATTGAATAGCCAACGGCTATCTTCAATTTATGTCTTCCAAGAAAATGCTGAGCTGGAAGGAGCTACTGAAGCTGCTAATACATTAACACTCCCTCTCAGCTAGGGAGAGAACTTCCAGCTGCACAATATAAGTCATCTCAATATGAGATCCATCAGTCATCATTGCCTGCAATCAGATATAAAGAGAGAAATATCACCTCAATGGGATAACGAACATCATGGCTACATCCATGTGTGAAATGGTATTTCACCTCATTGTGGTGTTGACCACCATGGCTATACCCACGTATAGAAAGGAGCTTATCACCTCATCGTGAAAGCATATCACCTCAATGTGATATCAACCATCATGGCTACACCCATGTGTGGTATGCACAAGTATTCATCACTTGCGTGATGTTGTCACCTCAACGTGACTTTCACCATGGCTCTCCCAAAGGGTGAAGTACAAGAAGATCATCACGGACTCTCTCACGTGATGTTGTCATGGAGTCACACACATGACATCCACCATGACTCAGCTCAGAGGGTGGAAACGAGGGCTTTCACCTCAAATTCTTCCGTCACAGAAGAAAGTGCAGTAGTAAGTACAAGTGTTCATCACTTGATGTTGTCACCTCATCGTGACTTTCACCATGGCTCTCCCGAGGGTGAAACACAAGTACAACATATGTCATGGAGTCGCACACATGACATCCACCATGACTCACCAGAGGGTGGAAACAAGGGCTTTCACCTCAAATTCTTCCACGAAGAAAATGCATTAACAAGGGATTTCACCTCGAACTTCTCTCACAGAAGAACTCATTAAGCAAGGCTCACCGATTAGACTCATACTCACCAAGGCCGGATTCTCCACCATACCAAGCTCTTTCGAAAAGTATACAAACTTTATCTTGGCGAGAGGCTTGGTGAGAATATCTGTGGCCGCTCATCGCTGCTAATGTACCTCAATCAGATAGCCTTCCGCAGCACCATATCTCTCGATATAGTGGTACTTGATCTCAACATGCTTGGATCTGTCATGAAACACGTGATTGACGAAGGCTTCACACAACTCGATTATCACAATGAATGATAGTAGGCTCCATTGATTGTCCAAACAATCCCGGGAGCTTACGAAGCCACACTACTTCTCGAGTTGTCATGCAAGCTGCAATGTATTCAGCCTCTGCTGTACTCAATGCTACAGAAGACTGCTTCCTGCTGCACCAGGAAAACATAGCAGAACCCAAACTGAAGCAACAACCAGAGATGCTCTTCCGATCTAAGATACAACCTGCTCAATCAGGATCAGTGAAATCAAGTAACTCTAAGTCTGCATCTGAAGTATACATCAACCCATATCCAACTGTGCCACGCAAGTATCTCAGGATATGTTTAGCTGCAACAAGATGTATCTGTCTTGGATCACACATAGACTGGCTAAGTGCACTCACTGCATAGCAAATATCAGGTCTAGTGTTAACTAGATACATCAAGGATCCAATCAGCTGTCTATACAATGTAGGATCCACCAAATCTAAACTAGCTGCAGCCTCCATGGATGTAGACATGGATTTGCAATCCATCATGCCAAATCTCCTCAATATGACAATGGTGTACTTCCCTTCACTTAGAATCATACCATCTGGTTTCTGCCAGACTTCTAAGCCAAGGAAGTAATGCATGAGCCCAAGGTCCTTCATCTCAAATTCAGAAGTCAATTCCTTGAAGTAGAGATTTGGATCAGCATCATTCTTCAAGAACCCAAACTTGATAGGTACTGATCAATCCTTTCGTACCATGCACGAGGAGCCTGCTTAAGACCATACAAGGCCGCCTTCA
This sequence comes from Sequoia sempervirens, assembly GCA_007258455.2. Classification (NCBI taxonomy): domain Eukaryota; kingdom Viridiplantae; phylum Streptophyta; class Pinopsida; order Cupressales; family Cupressaceae; genus Sequoia; species Sequoia sempervirens. The sequence goes on along the minus strand of VDFB02251984.1, from coordinate 26,687 downwards.
GCTTGAAAACATGTGACTCCTCCCATGTACCTCGAAATAGTGAGCAATAGGAGCAATGTAATCAACTCCCTCTTTCTGAGAAAACCCATGAGCCACAAATTTTGCCTTGTACTTCTCAATGCTTCCATCTGCATTTCTAAGTATTTGTATCAAACTTCTGACCTCATCATCTAAGATTGCCTGCAACGCTTGCCTTAGAGAAATGTATTCCAACATACACCTCTGTAGAGATATAGGGTTGTCCTCTTCGACCTTATCCCAGAACACACTATTTTATTCTCAGCAAGTCATAGAACTCCCTCTAAAGGTTAAATCATCCTTTTCGAAGAGATGTCTTCAGCCATCCACTCGGTCCCATGGCTGCATGATGTGTCTCCATACTTCAACCTACAGAATGCAGAAAGCAATCTCTTACACTTCTTGGTATGTCATGAAAGCATTAAGAAGAGATTACTAATAGTTCATGGAACTCAACTATCTCGAAGAGAAGTACCATTGCTAGAAGCATACATAATTGGCTATCTCAGTGTTATAGCATGAATTAATAATTACATAACAAATTCATGAACATTATTCAACCATGCAATACTTATCTCATTGAAATCAGGATCTCCTTAAGTAATCCCAAATAATAAATTCATCATTCATCTTCGTTGATTCTGACATGTCTTTCTTCCATCTTTACTGTTCTCGGGAGAGCTAATCTCAGCATAACAGATTTCATTAGGCAGTCAGCATATAGAACCAGACTTCTCAAATAATCGAGGTTCTATCACAGTTCATGCATATAGAAAATCAATCATAATTGTAATTTTAGTTTTCCTTTTATTTCAGAGTCACACTCAGAAATTAGCATGAAACAACTTGCAATGAATAATTGTTAATTCTAAAGAATCTTATCCCAGTGATCACTATTTACTGGTCACACGCAATCCAAGCAAATGATGTCAGATTTGCACAACTCAACAAACTGAAATTCATCCCAGATTTAAAAATATAAACAAAGATACTTATCTCTTTATTAATCTTCCTTGCATTCACCAAGGATTCAGATCTGCTCAAGCTTCTTCCAAGTAGATAGGTTCAGATAGAACTTCAACAACATACTTATTAGAGCCTGCACAGAAATCACAGTGGCTGCATATAAATGAAGATCACAACCTCCTCACTGTCAATACCCAGCACATGACACATTTTCATTTCATTTCAGAGATGTCACAAATAACTGCCCAGCAAGAAGGATTCACCAAAAAGATTATAGGCTGAACTCCAGGCAACTTCTGATAGGATCTGAAAAATGCCTCTTTACTTTCTTCACAATGTACGCAATTACATCGACTAAACACGAACAGGGGAAGCCGATGAAGACTCTCAGTCTATTGTCCCGAAATGTGCATAACTTCAATCTAAGTTTCCAATGTCAACAAACTTACTGCAATCAATTTCTGATCAGATCTTTTTCATCGACCTGCTCTGATACCATGTTGATTTTCATGATCAGATGTAAATGCACAGAAAATTAATTCAAAATCAGACAAAATAACACAGCATATACCCTGGGAAAACCCTCCTCTTGAGGGAGAAAAACCCAGCAACAAAGATCTCTCTTATATTTGATGTAACAGAGGCAATATTACACATTACAATGAGGTCTAACTTAAGACCGATATACACCACCTGGCAAAGTAGAATGACGGATGATAATGTGCTAAATCACACCTGGCGATGACTGAACTCAGATCTGGTAATATTCGCATCACCAATGGTACACAACCTGCTGTAAGGAGTTCACACTGACATGATGTTTTGCACTGAAAGGTCTTCAAACTGAATGATCTTCATGCTTTATAAAGTTCGCACTGAGTGGAGTCATAGTGTTGAATATGATCGCCCTGTGTTTTGAATTCGCACTTTACTGAGAGTATTCGCACTTGAAGATATATTCGCCCTTTATGATACAGAACAGATATCAATAACCGAACTCTGCTAGTGTGTTTACAATGAGCGAAACAAGGAGAATATATACAAGATAATGGGGGAGACGCCTCTCTTAAGAAACTTCATGTCGGCCTCTTAAGAAATCGCTTATTTCCTTTATTGAAGTCGGCCTTGATAAATGTTCACACCTCTTCACAAGAGGTCGGGCACCTTATGATAAATCATGAATATCCTTTTGATGATGGTCGGCCTCAAATAAGTATTAAATATGTTCTAATAAAAGATCAACTTGATTTCTTTTATGTCGGCCATGAGATGAGTGTACTACAAAACAATGAATGTAAATTGAATAGCCAACGGCTATCTTCAATTTATGTCTTCCAAGAAAATGCTGAGCTGGAAGGAGCTACCGAAGCTGCTAATACATTAACACCTCTAACCACCATATCTTGTTCTTTAGATGTAAACTTTATCTTTCTAGATTGATTATTCTTATGTTTTCCCTTGTTTGCATTGAGTTGTCTACTTATCTAGGTGAATGGTATGATGAATTCATCAGCAACAATGATATTAAATCCATCAAAAACTTCAATTTGTGTGTGCTTGACAGTATCTTCTATTTGGATTTCTCTGGTTATAGCACCCGGATCCCACATCATCATGCTTGAGCAATTTAGAAATTAAAAGGGAGGATTTCCTTTCCAATTTGTACCCTTCATCTTTTCATCACCATTAGTAGGCTTCTCATTATAAAAAGAATTTTGAAATGATATGGTATGAGACTTGTGCAATAAATATTTGCCCTAACTATCCTTTGCTGACTTACTTTTTTTAGAAGATTCAAAACAACACTACTTTTCTTGTGACCCAAGATTTCAAAATCATTGACACTAACTAGGTCATTCTTCTTACTTGCATGCCATCAACATGATTATTTTGAAAATCAACCCCATATAGAACTAACTCCATATTTGGAAGATAATTGAATGTCTCTTAAATTGGCACATCCCTTTCAATTATGCTTTCCAAAAATGATTCTTGTTCCTCATTGATTTCATTGAAGTCAATCTTTTTGTTACATCCAACCTTGGAGGCTAATAAGCTATCATTTCTAAACGAGGATCCATACCTTCCATTTGCTTAGTGGATTATTCTAAAATTTGCTTCTTTTCAAATTCTTGCAAATATGATTTTTATTCCTTCTTAGGCTCAGCTGTCATTATTTTTGGCTTAGATAAGGGATTTATACACTCTTTGTTGACAATGGTGTCCCTTACCATTCTTGCTTCTTGAACAAGAGTTGTTGTACTCTCATATAAGGGATTCATGTATTCCTTTTGCTCCTTTGTGGATCACAATTACTTTAGGCTCATGGTCTTTTGCATTCACAATTACCTTAGTGTAGTGCACTTGTTCCTTGCTTGGGCATGGTTCAACATAGCTTCTTTCTATGGAGCTTGTTTTTGGTGTCTTCATCTACCTTCTTTGTCATAACTGGCGTTGTGGTCTTCTAACGAGGTGCAGGATATCTTGTTTTGTGTGTGACTTTCTTTGATTTGCTATAATAGGGTGTCTTTGAAAATGATTTATGTTTTGGTTCTGGTTGTGGCTCTGGTTCTAAATGCTCTTTATCTTGCAAGAATATTTCTCTTCCTTATGCTCAACCTTTGAATTTTCCTTTTCATTTCTCGACCTCCTTATGTAGTTATATAGGCTCTTTTTATTTGGATACCTATCTTTGAGTAAGTTCAAGTAACCATCAAAGGAAAATATAGATTTGATACTATCAAGTATCCTTTGATGCTCATCAAGGATTCCAAGGGCTTCAAGTTTGTACCCTTATATGTCTTGTTTTTTTATAACCACCTCTTGAAGAGGATCTATGTCTTCTTCTTCTAGTAAGAATTTAACTTGATTATATATAGGTCACTTGTTCCAAGTCATCTCCTCTTAGATGTTAGCTATCTACGTTATAGGCTAGTAGGATCTTGGTTTTGATACCACTGTAATGTTCCAAACAAAATATTAATGCAAATATTACTCAAACTCTTTGCTAATACTGTTCAGATTTAAATACTTTACTCAGACCTTATAAAAACCTAGATTTCTTTAAGATTTTAACATTAACATTAACAACCCAAATTATAATGAAATCAATAAAAGAAAGATAACTCTATAGCTTTTCTTATTATTATGGAGTCTAAGGTTACACCAAGATCCACTGCGACAACAACAAATACAACAATTGCAACAACTACAAAATGGAAAATATAATGCTTAAACCCATGACGAGTTGCAAATCATATAGACACAATCAAGTTGAAGTTTGCAACCAATTGCAACTTGTGCAAACTAGATGAAGTTGGGATCCACCACTATGAAGCTTATTCATGACCTTTGGATGAGATTATCTTGTAGGGCCAGAGGGGTTTTATCTTTTGACTTGTGAAATCAAAGGGTTTTCATCCTCAGATTCTATTGTGTAAACACAAGTGCCCAGAGCATTGACAAGGGTTTTTTGTTTAGAATATTCATAAAACTTTGAATAGATGCGTTCACTCTCTGTGTCATCCATATTAACAATCAATATTAGATCTTACTAAGTAATGACTTGGATAAACATGAGTACTGAAGGTAGTGGAAGATGCAACTATTGCATTAATGAAACATGGTCATCATTCACCTCTAGCATTGTGAATGCATGTGAAATCATGTCCCTTAGAATTTGAACAATGTTTTTGTGTGGGAGAAATCCTTTTGGAGTCATTGTGGCATCCAATATGGCCTTTAATGGCATCTTGGGTTGTGTAGGGAGCTAGGTGGGAGTAAATAGAGGAAAGTGTAGGAGGTTTGGAGTTTGGTAGTTAGGGATACCATATGCCTCTTGCCACCATCGAGGATCAAGGTTTGGGAGTACCAAGGAAATCATCCTTTAAGGTATTTCAAATGGAGAGAAGTACCAAATCACAATTTTGATGAAAGATGATAGTGGAAATTGTCAGGAATTGGGGTTTGGGGATGTTAATGAAGCATGACCATCATTCACCTCTAGCATTGTGAATTCATGTGAAATCACACACCTTAAAATTTGAACAATGGAGAAATCCTTTTGGAGTCATTGTGGCACCCAATATGGCCTTTAATTAGGTTTGGAGTTTGGTAGTCAGTGACACCACATGCCTCTTGCCACCGTCGAGGATCAAGGTTTGGGAGTACCAAGGAAATTATCCTTTAAGGTATTTCAAATGGAGAGAAGTACCAAATCACAATTTTGATGAAAGATGATAGTGGAAATTGTCAGGAATTGGGGTTTGGGGATGTTAATGAAGCATGACCATCATTCACCTCTAGCATTGTGAATGCATGTGAAATCACACCCCTTAAAATTTGAACAATGTTTTTGGGTGGGAGAAATCCTTTTGGAGTCATTGTGGCACCCAATATGTCCTTTAATGGCATCTTGGTTGTGTAGGGAGCTAGGTGGGAGTAAATAGAGCCAAAGTGTAGGAGCTTTGGAGTTAGGGATACCACATGCCTCTTGCCACTGTTTAGGATCAGGGTTTGGGAGTACCAAGGAAATAATCCCTTGAGGTATTTTAAATGGAGGGAAGTACCAAATCACAATTTTGATGAAATATGATAGCGGAAATTGTTGGGAATTGGGGTTTGGGGATGATCCATACCTTGTACCAAATATAGGATATGCCCGCACCTCCAACTTTGATGGGATGTATGAGGGGAGTTTATTGAGAGTTGGGGTTCAGGAATGCTCAAGAAGAAGTACTTGGGCAAGGGGATGAGCGGAAATGTTACTTCAAAAAGATGTACAAAGGAAACAATGCAGTTCAGGGTTTGGCAATGACAAGGAACAAGTACGCTGGTAGAAGTAAGGCCACAACTCTGTGAAAATATCGAGTTGGGAGTCAGAAGTTGGGGATTATCCTTACAAGGTACCCAAGGGGAAGGTTGAAACTCTGGTGCCGAAAAAAACCTTAAAGCAAATGGTTGGGGTTTCAGGGGAAAAGGCACTCTAGGAAGGTAAACTCTGAAACTTTGACAAAGCACATTCCTTGGAGAATTTCGAACTTGGTGGGCTCATGGGGAATGAAGAGGGTAAACATATATGCAGCCTGTGACCAAGGGAGACACTAGAAATGGGTTATAGGCCTTTGGTCCACAAACACAAATTAATTGGAAAGGGACATTACAATGTCCAGCCTGATGGCTATATTCGTCTTATTTTTGCTTCCCACAAGTGTTTAAGGACTCTTGAAGAAGCATAATGTCTTATAGGAAGAGTTGCAAAGAGAAATGCAGTTGAAGCAATCGAAGCTTGTGACATTTTTATCTTTAGGAATCAAAGCAAGAAAGGTGCAATTACTAGAGACTATCACCTCATCTCTTTTTCTGATAACGTCAATGTTACCAGGGAATCCTTGCTGAAAGGATCAAAAAATTGCGGATAGAAATTGTCTCTTTTTCTGATAACTTCAATGTCTTTTGGAAGCTTAGAGATTGTCTCTTCAAGCTCCACCATAGAAACATATTGATAGAGAATTTTCTTGGACTCCTCATCGAGAAGATGAGGGATGAAGGCTAGGTAGTAGGGAGTCTTGAGCAAGAGGGTCACTAGCTTCAGCTTGATACAACTCTTCAAAGTGCTAGAAGATGGTTGCCATGATGGCTTCAGGATCATGGGTGAGATTTCAGGAAGTGTGATTTCCTTGATCATATCTCTTTTGTACTTTTGATGAGCTTTTAGGGGAAAAAACTTTGTATCAGAGTCGCCAACCTTTAGCCAAAGGATATTTGATTTGAATCTTCAAGTGTGCTCTTCTAGCTGGGAAAGATAATTAATTTTGCCAAATTTGTTCCCTTCAAGACACTTTGGGTTAAGAAAAAATTCTGTGGAAGCAGATTCAATCGTTTCCAAATCTTGAAGAGAAGTAGCTCTGAATTGACTTAGGAAGAGGCCTCCTTCATCCAAGCTCTGATTGTTTATTTGAGGTGATGAATTTTGAGTTTCCATGTCTGTTGGGGATTAGAAGCTGGACACCATCCTGAGAAGCCCAAGTTGCAGTATGTTTGAAAGGAATGGGCCCATGCTGACTATTGTCTGGAATCAAGAATGATAGGCTTATGGTTTGAGATGAATTTTGGATGATAATACTAGTTAGAGCAGGAAATTTAAGATCTTCATTAGCTAGAAATCTGTCCAACCTGTCAGTAACAAACTAGGCGCCAACTCTTTAATTGGGCCAAGTGTACTTACTGTGCAGAGGTTTGATGTCTTACAGGTTTGCAATGCCAATAATGTCTTTCAACATACTCTTTGCAAGGATCTCGAACATGGATGGCCTCTCTTTTTTCAGAGTCATGCAAAATAAGATTGTAATTTGCTCCTATTATAAGATTTGTAGGTTTAGGGCTTTGTACATGGAAAAAATAGAGTTCCAGCAGACTTTCTTTTGATTTGAAGAATTGGGAGCATAAACATTTAAAAAAGTGAACCTCAGGTGAGAATTACATTGAAATAGGATGGATAACCAATGATCTCCATGCTCCTGACTGATTGTGGTGAAGTGAGACGGGTCCCAAGCTCTAATGATTCCTCTTGAAGCCCCTTTGGCCAAAACAGATACAAAGTTTTCCTTATCTATGATGGATCATGGAGTGTGATCCGAATCATCAATGCTAAAAATTTACACACAGTTATATCCAGAAGCACTCTCAACTCATTATAACAGACTGTGGAAAATTTATGTGTGTTATTACAAACTCAGAGTGATTCCAGATTTACTTCCAACACCTTACAATCTTTTCAGATTCCATTTTAGTTTCTTGCAGACCAACAATCTAGGGTTTGTGATTTTTCACTAAACCTTTGAGATAGTTTTTCTTAAGGGGTCCACCCAAACCCCTGCAGTTCCATGAGTTAAACTTCATTTCTTAGGGGAGTTTTTGGTTTTGGAGAAGCCCTCCAAGGTTGGTTTAATGGGTCAAGTCAAGAATCTGAAAGGGATTGGATTCATGCGGATGTGGAGAATTAAGTACTTTTTGTGGGTGAGGGTGCTTATTTCCAGATCTTCCTCTGTTTTGGTAGGATAGAATCCATTTTCTTTGTGATTCTCAGTTGGTGGGATAGACTCCAGTTTGTTTGGGCAAGTCTTAGAGAACTGCGCTTAGGTGTGATAGGAGAGACATTGGAAAGGAATGTTCTTGTAGTCCAGACTCTGGGTGCGAATCCAATGCAAGACTTTAATTCCTTTAGCTTTGGGAATCCCAATTTCTTAGGTTAACTTGAACATAGATTCTAGCACAGGACACATTATGGGCTTTAGGGGGAACCTAGTCAACAAATTTTCCAATCTGATTACCTATCTGTTCAAGAATCAACTTATACCAAAGGTGCAGAAGAAGAAAGGGTGTCTTACCCAGATTGGAACTCATTCAGGCACGTGCACGTGAGGGTCAAAATGAACAGTCGCCCATAAATCATGGCCCTCCTTGGAAGATTGTGTATTGTTCTTTGCGGGATTTAAAGATGATGAGAAAGTAGCCTCACAGCCAAAGCTGAAAGGAAGAGATTTTGGAACCCAAGCATTCATGATCCATTTTTCCAAAGGAATGGAGCCTGGCCAAAGGCCAATGAAATTGCTGATCAATGCATTGGAGGAAAGATTGACTGTATGTCGAACAAATTCAGGAGGCACTTCAACCAAAGGATCCTTGTCTAGTTGAGGAATGAATGTGTTCAGTTTGAAGTTGATGGCTGAGAGTAGGCTGAAGCTGTAGAGAGAGCTTGGCTTTGAAATTCTCAAAAGAAATTGGATTGGGAGGTGGAGTGGTGCTGAAAATGGCAGAAGTCCTAGCAGACTGGTCTTAGCTAGTTCATTCACTTTTGAAAGTTTTTTTTTATGTATCCCTTTATTTTACTTGTTAAGCATCCTGGCTTTTTATAAATGACTCTTTACTATATCAATACATTTTATCTTTTATAAAAAAATGTCTTCAATTATCAAAGATGGCAAGAAAAATATGACATAGCTGAACAGATAAAATGTATGCAGTCCAAGTTTGCTTCAGCATAAGCAAAACACAGGCATTACAAAATAAGTCTATTCCGTTGCAAAATTCCACTATTAAACTATCTAATAGAAATGTTAGTCTAGACTCTATAACAGCAAAGATCAGTGGATACAGATATGCATCCTATTATGAAGCAGAATCAACCAGAGGGGTGATGAACTGTATTTATGCCTTTGGCAGCCTTCTCATTGTCACAAGAAATTTTGTCATATTGTCAAGTTCATGTATCAGTTTTACCTTGTACACTGGAGAGATTACTGGACCCACACAGACTTAATGCAGAATCTGCTTCTTGGATTTTGCAGCAGTTTACCCGACAAGGACATGGGCCTTAATTTAAGAAAGACGTGGGAAGAGACAGGTTGAAAGAAGTGGTTACAGTGACAACGGATGCTTCATGCATATTTGGATGGGAGTGTTTAAGTAACATATTTAGTGCAGCATGGTGGTAGAACTGTAGAACTCTTTGTTCCTATACCATCTACAAACAAAGTTTATCAATGAAACGAGAGAGGTTGGTTACAAACTGGCACATGAATTGGACATGCTAATCAAGGGTGGAGTATGTGTCATCCTCCATCACATTAAGTGCATATTCAAAGTGTTTGTGCTGTCGCAGTGGCAAGAATGCTGCAGAATAGAGTAAGTTAGGTAGACTGGTGTTAATTTCCTCCTTACAATGAGCTCAATGTTAGGGATCCACATGAGGGTAGTAGGTTTCCTCGTGCATTTTTTAAGCAATCTCTGTTTTATTTGTCTTCTCCTGAGTAGTCTGTTATTAGGAGGCAGGGCTGGAAAAATCGTTTCCAAAGCAGGCCATGTCACATTGCTAGTCTATCCATTGTTTGTTGTAGATGGCCACGTGTGGATTAGGTGGTAGGTGTGGGTTTAGCCAGCTTTGAATGCTAACAGGAGAGGCTCTCATGAGATATTTGACATTGTCTCTTCCTACAAAATTTAAGCTTTCTGTCCATAGTCTCTATGACTAAGAGAAAGTCCTGTTTTTGCAGTGCTGAGTCAGAAAGTCTGTGTATATTATCTTCAATTTTCAATAAGTGCTAGTATGGAGCTATGATTTCCTGCCCTTTTATCTGGATTCTGTCTTGTGAGTATCTGTGTACCAACTCCAACATAGATCTTTCTCATAAGCCTTATCTTCCTCTCTATGTGCACTGTCATATGTGAGGGGTTTATATTGGTCTTGATCTGAGTTGTTCGAATTTTTTAAGGGACAGAATCATGCATGGATTTTGAGGTCTTAGCGTATGTTTGTCTCCATTATTTAAATAGATAGCAATTGCAAGTGGTATAATGCTTGATGGAGATATTCAATTGCAAAAATTTGCATATAATTTCTCTCTCAATTATGTATCAGATGGTTTGAAACTTTTGTGAATTTCCCTGCTTATAAATTTTCTCATACTTATCAATTGCTTTAGTTTAAGAGAAGCTTAAATTTCTTTTGCAACTCAGATGGTGTTTCTTTTTTTCTTTAATTTTAGCATAGTTGGCACTGGCTAATTCATAATTTCTAGAAGTGAATAATGCATTTATCCTTTTAAGTGAGTAGTACTCCTGATTTATTTCATATCTTTTATTTTATTATATTCTTCAACTAGGCACATATTTTTTATCGTATGCCTTTTAGTTCTTTGCTTTAATTATTAATTATCTTGTTGGACTTTTGCAGACTTGTTGTTGTGTTAGAGGAGAGTACATACATTTACGATTTAAACAACCCAGTTATTCTAGATTCAATTGATACTGTCCCTAACCCAAAAGGTATGACTTCTATAACAAAAGAGATATTATTATATTCTTTTATTGTTTTGATGCTTTATGATAACAGCTAAGTATTTTTTGAGTCTTAATGATAAATAGAAAAAATAAGTAGTTCAAAATATGCCACACATTAACAATTTTCTTTTCTACTTTTTAATATCTCATATATAAGTTATGCAAGTAGATGATATCTTGTGTGTTTGATCTATCCCAAGGAAAAACTCATATTGTCAGATTTCTTTTCTTTTTTCCGTTTGTAATCATTGTAGTTTATCAATGGATTAATGCAATATTGTTCTTGACATTTCAAATTGGCATGTGCTATTTTCTAGTAGCCTTTGTATTAGAGGCTACATTTCTTAGAGATGGGCTATAATATATCTTTTGCTTTAGATATGATCTATGAATATGTTGCATGCTATATGTAATCAACCAAGCTTCTGATTGTGTCCAACGTCCTTTTTGTTGTTTAACTACCAAGATATCGTATGTGTTGAGAATTTGACATTTGAAAATATGGATGCCCTAAGGATGGACACTTTACCCTAAGTAGTTGATAATGATGTGTTTCTGAAATTTGTGAAGAAAGCATGCCTGGATGAACACTTTGGTGGGATGTGATCAAATAACAAGTGGGCTAATCAATGATAAGATGAAGTAAGACAGTAATTTAGATATATACACTCAAATGTTTTCTCGAAGGGGCCATTTAACATGGAGTTAAAGGGTGTTAAATTAGCGTTTTCTTTGTGATGAATGGAGTCTGAGTCAATCACGCATCAGGTAAGTGTGTGTGCTAAAAGTATTAAATATAGAAGAGCAGTTGACTCGTATAGAGTGAGTACCTATAGAATGAACCTGAAAAAGTTGATCATAATTGCTCAAATTTTTGAGGAAATCATGCCTTGATGGACACTTTGGGCGGATGTGATCATTGTCATGCCCCAAAAATTATAACACTAAGATATAAAGCATTGGAATGCAAATAAATAAATAAAATAAAGTAAATAAATAACAAGATATATATTAAAAAATATATATTAGCAATTAGCAATATAATATTATAATTATAATTATCATAAAGATAATTCTAATTATCAACTAAAACATTATAGATGTCAGCAATACCAAATAAATATTACACAATAGACATGGGCCGACCTAGAGGAATGCTAAAAGATTAAGAGTTAAATTCAATTTGAAACTATTACATGGTGGCCGACTCCCTATACAGGCTGACCTCTCTTGAATATGTGCAAAACAAGGAAGATATATGTACACTTCGAAATGCAGCGATAAAATAAGAAAAACACATGCGATTCTGAAGAGTATGTTTTGAAACAGCGATCTGCATTTTACAAGGCAGCGATTTGTATATGCAATTAAGAGCAGTGTTTAATAAAGATAAGCTTATGTTTGTCAAGGCAGTGATCAATAAAGACAAGAGTTATTATTGAAGAGGCAGTGATTACATTGGGAAGAGGTGCGATCCCTTGTAGAGGTATACACCTTGGTAAGAGACACAATCTTTTATAAGAGACATATCCATTCTAAAGATATAGAAGGGGAGAACATTTGTGATGTAAAGGGGGAATTAGGAAGAACAGAATTTTTTCTAAGGAAGGGGAGAAATAAGAAGAGGAAAGCACTGTTATATACAGCGAATAAGGATAGAAATAGGAGGAGTATTTTCTGAGTGCAGCAGCAGATACATTAATATGATATCTTAGATGTGGAAGAGGAATATGTGAGAAGAAAGAGTTGGCTCAAGGAGAGATAAGGGAAGACAAATGATAAATCAATAAGGGAAGCAAGTTGAATATGATTACATATATATATAAATATATAAATTCATATTAAGTGATTATAGGAAGATGGAAATCAATTAGGAATATATATATATACATACCCAATTGAGCAATAATAATGCTTGCAGCAATTATCGAGCCTTATAAGTAATTATGGTGCTTTAATAGAAGTATGAATAATAGATACTTATCTGTTTGATCTACACTAAGGATATAATCTGAGTGTTAAGAACAAATGAATGGATTAAGGAGAAGAAACATACAGACTGGGAGACAAAGGAGAATCTGTCCAGTTCATCACCACAGATTGCTATTATCAGATATATCCTATATTCAGGTGTATTTCTGCCATTTATTATTTTACATCTATATAAATATGGCCTGCATAATAAATGAATATTAAATGTGTATTTTCTGCAAGTAATTGTTTACCGATGTATGCTTATTGCTTCTAAGATAATAAAGAATGATTTCCTATGAATTGAATCAGAATTATGTCTGTGGGTAGGGCTAGTGGTGAAGTGGTAGGGGCCAAAGAGCCCACTTGCGACCTTTGCCCAATTCCTAGGGGTGAAGTGGTAGGAGCCCAAAGAGCCCACTTGCGATCACCGCCCAACCCCACATGGTGGCAAGTGTCTTTAGGGGCTGAGACATTGATGGGGAAAGCAGGTACAAGTTGCCAAGGGGGAGGGCTGTGGTATACACCCTCTTAGGCTTGGCATATGGCTTCAAGTGGACCCATCATGTGCCTTCTCTCAAATTCCTAATATGTTGCATTGTTGATAATCTATGGATGTGATGCAATTGTCTAACTCTAACAAGCATATATACATATTTGCATATAGTGTTCATGTGGTGAATGTAGGATTCCAATCCAAGATTACATCATTAAAGAGATATTTATTTAATAAGATGAAACCCTAACCCTAATTTTTTTCAATTTGTGATTAGTAGGAAAATCCTAAGGCAAATCAAGATTGGGGATCTTCAATCAATATATTCACCATACCAAATCTTATAATACATCCTATAATCTTGAGCAATACAAAAAAACGGCATACGGCAAATTCATCGCCAGCAATTCACAAATTCACCGCCAAGTAAAATTCACCGCCAACAATGAATAAAATATGAGTCAATTGCACATCAATTAAGTATGAGTTCTCAATGTAATAAGAGCACTTAACTCAAATATATTAAGAGACAAATGCTTAGATGGATACACTAGGGGGATGGGATCAAATAACATGCAGACTAATCAACAAAGAGATGAAGTAAGCCATAATAATGTAGATATATACCCCAAATTGTTTCTCAAGTGGGCTATAAGACATGGAGTTACAAAGTGTTGAATTGCATTTTCTCTATTATGAGTGATGTCTAACTCAATTTCACATTAGGTAAGCATAATTTCTAAACGAAAGAGGAGCACTTATCTCATATGTAGTGAGTATCTATAGAATGATTTTTTAATTATATTGTTGGGTATGATTGTGTGATGTTTTTGATTCCGATGTTTTGAGTCTCTTTTGAGACTCCTCTTTAGAGAATTATTAGATCAAATATATGTTTTCTCTGATTGCTTTTATTGTTCCTTAAATACACAATGTAAAAAGTTTTAAGGTATTATTGTGGAAAGTTGGTCATTGCAATAACTAATGAATTTTTTCTAATACAAGGATGTGGTAGGCCTTGGCTTTAATGAGTGATACAGTTATATATTTGGTCTCTGATACACTTTGATATACAGATACAAAATAGAAGAAAGATACTCACAGTAGGAGTTAATCAGCAAATTAATGGTTTATAACATTAAGAACTGAAGCATGCATATGATTAACATGACTGCTAGCTGCAGCTGGCAATGAAAATTTCTGTATAAAGTCAAGTCTGAGATTACAACAATAGTACGAAAATAACTTCCTTCAAACTGCTGTATACTTGTATATCAGTCTGGGGTTTTGCAGATGTCAACAGTTCTGAATAAAATATCGGTAATCACTTACAGTTTGTAGTCTTTTACTTGAACTCACATAGATGTCCTGTTTGATTAGCTATGGCGATCTGAATATTGCTGATCTGCACCCTATTTTGTGGCAATCTGAGTATGCTACAGTGCTATGGATGTTTGCTAGTCTGGGGAGATCTGAATATTGCTTACCTACACCCTTTTTATGGTGATCTGGGTGTTAGCTAACTTGCACCCTGTCAATGCAGCAACCTGAAAATGACCGGCGCCCTGTTAGTTTGGTGATCTAGATGCAGTGGCCTGGATATTTGTGTAAATAAGGCGATCTGGTATATGAAGTCATTGGAAGGTATTGCAATCTGATTTATGCTTCTTCTACAGTGCTGACTCCACAGAGCTGGAAATGCCTTACTTGCACAGTATATTTACTATGTCATCAACCTGGCAGTGCTGGGATATCTACCCTCAAATGCAGGGCAGAAGATTAATCATTAAACCCTTCTTCCAATCTGGCACACCTCTTGAACAACAGCAAGAAATGGACAGACTTGAAATTTATAATCCACTGATCAGCACACTGAAGTTCCTATGTAGAATTGCCAAGGAAATGTAGAATTGCCAAGGAAGAGGGTAGGGTTTGGCGTCCTAACCTCAGGATTTCACAGATAAGGGGTTTCATCCTCAATTGGAGAAGCTTGGGTTTGTAACAATAATGTTACATTAGGGTAAAAAATGAAGAACAGAAACTTGCCTTTATCACTTCCTTGGATTGGGCACATAAGTCCTCTTTTATTTTATTTTTGTTTTGAGTGTGTTGCAGGCTGACTAGAAAGGAAGAGACATGATAAAGGAGGGGAAAATTTTGAAGGCTATAAAGGTGGGGGTGGTGTTAGGGGAAAAATTGGTTGCAAATTGCCATTTTATCTGTGCAACTGGTGGTTCAGGTTCCCACTAGTTGCTGAATTTTGAAGATGGTTGATTAGTATTGTTTAATGTTATGTATTAGAGGGTCCCAAGAATTACTAGTCATCCATTCCCCATCCCTATTAATGTTATTATTAGGTTGCACAATCTCTGTAGCTTATCTTAATTGTCCCTTTACATAGGTGTTGGCGTTTAAATTCGCACCTCTGGAATGCGGATTTGAAAACGGACAGCTATGCACAGATAAACTGCTCTTCAAATTAGGAGGGGAAGCTCCCTCTTGCTGATGGTGTTTGAAAGAAAGTAAACTAAAACTAAGTTGCCTATCTTTTTGGATCAGCTTAGAGCACAAGGTTTTTAAACACAAACGCCGCAGCTGAGATTTTCTGATAAGAAGTTCAACTCTGACTAACTTAAACTAAAAGGCGTTCCTAACCTCTCAAGTAATAGCGAGCAAGAGAAGTTAGAAATTAACAAGGTGAATTTTTGACAAAAAATACTTTAACAATCTCTCTCAACAAACACCTACACACTTCAACGTAAGCTGAAATAAAGATCATGAAAGCATAACATAGATACGGAAATGGGATTTTTTAGACCAAGGCAAAAGAGGCTCATGATTTTATTACTCAAATCTCTAAAACAAAACTCCCTTCTAACATGCCTTGAATAAGAAATTGCAGCTAAGGAGGCTTGCAAACTTATTCTTAACACAATAGAAAACAACAATCTCACTAACTCCTTGTTGGCTAAAGAGGCTCAACAATTTGCTTATCACAATACAAATGAACAATACTTGAGCAACAAATAGAAGGCACAATAGGCTCAGCGTTTTGTTCTCATAAGCACGGTTAAAGAAACTAAATGAGCAAAGGCTCTTATTTATAGAGAAGCAGAGGAGTAGGGAACCCTAAAATCTCCTTGCTTTCACAATCTAGGGCTTGCTCAGCAAGCAAACTTTATTACTAAATCTAGAAACAAGATAACAACTAAAACCCTAAAAAGCAGAAAAAGCGGGAAACGCCAACTATTACATCTTATCTTCTTTCTATCTTCAAAGAATGGATAAGGATGAGACCAAGAATAGAAAGAAAGCGGGAAAGAAAGCTTCTAGAAGAAAGCTGCTTTAAAGCTTGATCACATCCGCTAGGAAGTCTGAGATTGTGTCCCGGTTCGGTGCATCTATACCATCAATAGCAAAACACCGCTTTTCAAGAATATCTTCAGCATCTGCAATAGATCTTAGGAAATCTTCAATCTCATTGGCCGCTTTATTGAACTTTGCTGACATCACTGAAATATGACCTATCCTTCCTCGGCCAATCGGGCTGCAACTATGAACAACATTCTCGAACTGATTTTGCACCTCCTCAAGCCCGCACGTATAGAACCATTTTCAAGACTGCATCGGTGAGGGGATTCTATGACAAATTCGCTGATGAAAAGGAGAGCTTCAACCGCCCTTTGTCTGTAGGTGATGAATTCGTCAGATATTCTCTCATAAGTTTTAATTTTGAAAACATGATGCTCTCTCCAAGCAAGGATTTGCCTTTTGTGCTCCTTTGAAACCGCTGAACCGTAGGCTGTGTCTAAATCAACAATGATAATCTCATGCCTAGGTTTTACTTCAGCCCATGTTTGTTCAAATCCTTGGATGCTTTGACGAAGTTTATGAGCATTCTCTCTCAACTGGAACATCCGAGCCAAGATCTCCTTTCCTCTGACAATGAAGCTCTCAATCCATTCCTGAGTCTCTTTCCCACATATGACCAGCTGTCTTAACTGACGGTGATCAGCTGGTGTCTCTAAGACCTAGGGCAGCAACTGGGTTGCTTGTGAAGAACCACGAACAAGGTTAGAGATGAAAAGCCTAAGCTGCTGATTTTCAGCCTTGAGGGCTGCCTTGTCTTCTCCATCTTTAAGCACTCTTTCATGTAGGTTTTCGGATACAACTTTGAAGAGACTCAA
Source organism: Sequoia sempervirens (assembly GCA_007258455.2). Lineage (NCBI taxonomy): Eukaryota > Viridiplantae > Streptophyta > Pinopsida > Cupressales > Cupressaceae > Sequoia > Sequoia sempervirens. Next base: position 9,209 of record VDFB02251984.1, on the reverse strand, counting down.
ATCTGCATGTCCGGTATTTCTACCAAGATTAGCCTTGACCATTACAAAATCATCCATGTTCACCTCATCTCTATTCTTATCTTCTGGAGGCACAGCAGTCTCTACAACAATCTCGTTATCAGGATTCCTATCAAAGTGAGCTTGCTTCTTTGCCTTCTTCTTAGGAGGTTCCTGATAAATATTATCGAGATCATCAACACTCACTTGATATGAAGGCCTTCTCCTAACCCTTCCTAAGGAGGTCTCAAGCCAAGACACCGTAGTATCTTTACTAACTTCCTCAGGAGGTACTGCTGCGATCTCTTCATCATCTTCGATATCAAGATCAATGTGAATTGGTGACGAACCCGTCAAAGGTACAGGAACATGTGTTGAAGGCGGCTCCTCTGCTTCATTCTGAGGTATGGGCTCGTCAAGAGGAACTTCTGAATCAACTATAGGCTGTTCCTGTATGACTATGCCTGAGAAATCCAACCTTCTTTTTACATTTTTATTCGATCTACTGCCTTTGACGCCATCTTGAGACTGACTTTTACCCTTTCCTTTTGACTGTGCTGTAGAAGAAGAGGGAATTATCCTTGGCGGCTCTGCTACTGGAATAGAGTTCTTTCTTTTAAGCACTAAGAAAACCTTACTATACTCAATGACTTGTCTTGTTCTGTCTTCAACTGAAAGAGATTCCTTGTTTGCCCAATTAACTTGAGGAAGAGGCTGATCCTCGATTCTTTTCTGAGTGTACATTGGTAGAAGAACATCTTCATCATCATCAGAGAGCCCTTCTATATCTTCATTTAAGCAATCTTTCATCTGATGGAGAGTTAACCTGCTATAGTTACGCCTTCGCACTTCAAACTCATCTGCACAGTTAGCCCAAAAATCTTCAAGTGCGGGTATGTGATTGTAATTCTTCTCCAACCGGCCAGCATAGACACCATGAGGATCAAATGACCGCCTCTCACTATAGGATTTGAGACCGAATTTATCTAACTCTTCTCCAATTGTCCTGGCATCTGCAGCAGTCCTGCATGTATAAATGCCCAACCCTAATGGAAAGTGAAGAGAGGGTTTCTTTCTATTTCTCAAGACTGTGTGGACACCGTGAGCTTGCCTCAAGAATTCCATGAAGATGACCTCGTCTGACGGATACCTTGGCAACATTAGCGGGGCACCTGAATAACCATAAACCCTGAGATAGGTAAAGGTAGGAAACTGTATAAACCAATCTGCCCATTCCGCCATTGCTGCCCTAGCAACTGAAGAGATGCGGACGTGCAATTCATTGTCTAAGTCACGCACTGTGTACATCAAGAATGCCTCGTTCACCCTTTTGTAGTGGTGCAACGACTTTGTGAACTCCAGCTGAGGATAATAATTATATATGTGTTGAACGCTCAAAGATCCCTCGGTGTTCAATCCTCTGAATTGACCTTGATAGGCCACCAAGTAGACTAGATATGACACCATGTGAAATACATGAAACTGGAAATATTCTGTTATTTGTTGATGTAGGCAGTCACTTATCAAAGTAGGCCAGTCATAAAACTCGGTTTTCTTCATAATGTGAGGTATGGCATAAAACATCCAAGGTTGGAACTTGGTGGCATCCTCGGAACCAGTGACCCTGTTGAGCAAAGTGATGATGATGGCAACCTCGTCCTTGAACTCCCCTCGTCCGACATTCTTGGGCAATGTCTTATGTTTTTCTTTCATCCATCTCTGTGCAATCTTCTTGCTGTATTTGTCTTTATGCATATTCCACATCTTTTCACATTCATCCCTCGAAAGAGTTACACTTTCAGGCCATGGGGGAATGGAAAAACACTTTTCAACCATATCGCTTTAGACCGCAGAAATCAAATCCTTACCATTCGGCCGACCGGATCTCCCTAGTAGCTTCCAAGTTGTAATGCTTAATGCAAGCTTATTACTTAACTCAAGGCTCAACTGATATAGGAATAGACGGCCAAGCAAGTAGGGAGTCTAGAATGACTCTTAGGTTCTCGACAGCTGCTGCTCGCTTCCAAGGCGTAGGTCGAACACCTGACATGATGCAAAGTCCGCCTCTACCGCTTTTGGATATAATTGTGAAAAGTGCTGATTCGACTCCAGAAAACATTAGAGTGTACTCCATTTAAAACTTTGAAGAATGATCCGTAAACTCTCGTTCGCATAAGTTCGCGGTAATTTCTATTTTAGAATGCTGATTTTTGTGCTTCAACTTTATCTAATTTTTGAGAAATTTTTTCCGAGATATGGGTTTGTCTCTCGTAATGTATTTATACAAAGACAACCCGTGATCGGCCCCGCTTTTGAAAATCTTGAATTTTTTGACCTAAAAAGCAGCTGAAACCCTAATTTCTTCAATTTTTCCTCAAAAAGTCGGGCATCCGTTTTGTTCATTATCGCTAAATGGACCCGCTGATTGATTTTGCAAAACTCGGACGCTTGATCGAAAAAAGCGTACCAACCCTAGGTTTTGGAAAAGTCAGCGATATGGGTTTTCTTCAGAAGACTGATTGGAAAGGACCCAGATGGTTGAAATTTGAATGCACTGAGGTTTTCACCGACATGCAAGATAAAAGCACTTGCTGCAACTTGATGAAGTTCTTGAAAAATTCTTCAGAAGATAGAGGCAAAAAGACCCAGATGACTGAAAAATTGAAAGCCTTGGCCTTCTGCTTGAAAAATTTGATCTTCTGGAACAAAAAGCTTGAAAGAACAATGGTTTATGCTTGCTGGTCCGAAAAATCTGATATAAAACCAGCAACTATGAATTCTTTAATCACAAAAATTTCTCAAACTTGCTGCTCCAACTTTCTCCTCTGGATGCTACCTGCAAAAATAATGAAAAATACATTGAAAAGAAGAGTTAAATAGACTTAGGTTTTGATTTAGGTTTTGCTTTTTTTTCTGCTTTTATTCCAAAAACCCTAAATCTCATCTTCTCAAGTTTGGACGCCACCCTCTTCCTTTGCAATTTTGAAATTTTGAAAATCTTCAAAAATCTTCTAAGGCATGAAGATTTGGGCGCCTTTCTCTAAGAGGGGCGCTCAACTTCACCAGACTTAGTCAAAATTTCCACTTTTTCAACTTTTCTTCATTTTAACACGCCACTTCGCCACTGATTTCCCGTTGACAGGTTTACCCGACAGGCGAGCTGAGTGGTTCACTGCGGAGCCGGACTGATTCTGAAGAAGATGTTCTGGAGGCACCTCCTGCTAAAAACTTGATTTCGACCTCCGAATTCACGGGAGGCTTTTCCTTCTAGGGGCGCCCAGTTTCTTCAATGTTAGCCATTTTCCTGATTTCCAAGTTCTTCATTAACTTCTCTTCCGCAGACGATCTCGTTAAATCTTGAGCTCCGGGCGTCGGATTGCTGAATGGCTGTGCTCATCGCGAAGCTGACGAAGAATGAAGGGGGGTGCTCTGGAGGCACGTTTGTCAAAAAGTGGATTTTTACCCTTCAAAAGGTTGGGCGCCTATCTTGGCTGGGGGCGCCCAGTTTACCAACACTTAGTTTATTTTTTGATTTTTTTTACTTTTGCTTATTTTTTGATTTTTTTTACTTTTGCTTTGAATTTCTCTTTTCAACTCTCATTGGACCCTCTGTTCAGCCTTTTGAATCTGATGACTGCGAGCTCCGTTTGTCGTGCTGAATAGCTCACCGGAAAGCCAATTGAATTCTGAAGACATCCCGTTGTAACTTCGACTTCAAATTCCTCTGTTTGCACCCTTGAAAAGTTGGGCGCCTTTCTCTTCTTAGGGCGCCCAGTTTCTCCAGACTTAGAAAAATTCATGACTTCAATCTTCTTCAAGTTTCAGATCTTCATTTTATACCTTCTACTTTAACTTGAATTTGCTGGAGACTGGATCGTCGGATGCTCTGACGGGGATATCCATCGCGAAGCTGACTGAAAACTGAGCAACTTCTATTGGAGACCGTAACCCTAATTCCTTCATCTGGTACCCTGAAAAGGTGGGTGCCTTTCTTCAACTGGGGCACCCAAACTTAGCAGACTTAGAAAATTTTCATGACTTTTCACTTTTCTTCCTCGATCCTCGTGCATGTTCATCATTTCACTTTCTGCTGGAAGTTTTGAATGCTAAAATTAACGCCTGGCAGTCGGATGACCTCCATTGATGACCTCGGAACTCCAGATATGCTTCTGAAAAAGTTGAATAGACCCAAGAGGGGCAAAACCGGACATTTTAAGATTCGACCGCTAATCTCACTGACACGGACACATTTTGAGCCAATCAAAATCAGCCTGGACTCTCGCCGACCAACTTTTCTATTTTAGAAATTTCTATTTTTGTGAATTTTACAAGATCCTGGCCTTCAAAGAAAACCCGAAAACCCGGTAGTAAAAACATTACTATTTCGGTGAAAAATTTCTGCAAAATGCTTTTCCTAAAAATTTAGGATGAAAAATCAGATCTGGGTTTTGTAGGTTAAGCTGCTCTTAGCAGACCCAGATCGTCAGAAATTGAAAATTTTGTGTTTTAACCCTCCATGCAAGACATGCACACCCAAATTTTGACCTTTTTGACTGTTTTAACAAGACTTTTACTCATTCCTTCAAAATGTCTAAGTGTAACAAAAATTTTAATTTTGGGGTACAACAATAGGGATTGTGCCTTGACAATACTTTAGTTTCATCAATGCAAATTCCATTTTTTGTTTGAGAGAATGTTCCATGAAGACCGATTTTTCCACTCTATCATGCTACATATCTAATCATATTCCTTGATTCTAGTTTGGATGGATTCATCCACTTCATTAGTGTATGGTCTTCTACACAAACATTCTATCATAAACACTCTGCTCTGCATTTTGAGGTCACATTTATTTTTTACTGACCTGAATTTATTCTTCATTTTATTCAAAGGTAGGAAAGTGGTATCAATCTCTTGTCTTCTAAAAAAAATTGTGATTTTGTCTGTTGTGTGCTTTATGTAGGGCAGTGTAACAAAAACAAACAATTATATGGCTAGTTGTTTACATTTAATTACTAAGTTTGTAGTAATAATCTGATTTTTCACCTGACCATAATAAATCACATTCGGATTAATCCAAGTAAATTAAGTACAGAAGTAGAGGTTGCATTGAGAGGGTTGAAGAAAGTGTACCTAATTGGATAATTTCTGAACATTGAAGACAGCTGAAAGTTGACTGAGGTCTTGGATTGTTGAAAATGCATTTTGGAAGCTTCTTTTTTGGCTGCAGCTGCTTGTGTGCTGGTGTCTTGTTTACAGGCAGTGAGGTTCTCTGTAATTGTCAAAATTCACATACATCCGTCAGTGTTTATCTCTGTCATTGCAACACATATTTCTGATATGCCTGAACGTATCTGAAAGAGGGAAAATGGTATACCAGGGAACTTTTGAGAACTTTCCTCAGTCAAGCCCCCAAGAGCTTGTTTCAGCTTAAAGTATTTGGAAAATGATAAAGTGCATGATCCTATGAGTGTAGTTGTATGGGAGCTACAACATACATCCGTCAGTGTTTATCTCTGTCATTGGAACACCTATTTCTGATATGGCAGAACCTATCTGAAAGAGTGAAAATGGTATACCAGGGCACTTTGGAGAGCTTGCCTCAGTCAAGCTCCAAAGAGCATGTTTCAGCTTAAAGTATTTGGAAAATGATAAAGTGCATGATCCTATGAGTGTAGGTGTATGGGAGCTGCAACAATGGTGGTGTGTGCAACAATAATGGAGTATGCCCTAGTTGCCTGCTAAAAGAGGAAAGAGCGTGTAGGTGCAAGATGATGGAGGAAGATCGAGTAGTGGATGGATCTTCTATTTTTTGAAAGTTTCCATAAGTAGACATATTTTGGGTGTTAGTTGACCATTAGAAAATGTACTAGGGTTAGGGTTCTCAAGGGAGATGATTGTTAGTGGGAAAACAAGATTTTGAATTGTAGGGGGCATTAATGTAGACACTAGTGTCTAGGGTGACTAGAAGTCAGGAATCATGGTTAGATTGGGGTGTTTGTAGCAGAGGAAGCTCTCATTTTTGATGTTTTTAGTGATAGTTTGGTCTATGAGAAGGTAAATAACAATCCAAAATATGTCTGTTCAAGTGGTTGCTACAGTTAGTACAAAATGAGATGGGAAAAGTTCAAAGTATGCACTTTTTCATCTCTATAGGTAGATATGCCTTCCACTTTTGCACTTTTACAACCTCTTTCTTCTAATTTATTTCATCTTTTTGTATTCCCATTGCACGTTCAAAAGCCTTATTCATTCCCTTCCCCCCCCACCCTGAGAGATTTCCTACTACTCCTTGAGTGATGTTATCCTTCTTGGTGACTTAAATAACTGCATTAGGACCCTCCTAACACCCATTCATGATGTTGTTGATGATGAGTTTTGTCTTAAAGAGTTAGATGTGGATGAGGACTTTGGTTAATGGGAATAGTCCTGTCACTACTTATGGTAGTCAACTTCTTTGTCTAGGAGAATCTCAAAGTCGCCACATCCTTAATGCACTCTCTTGTTTTCCTTGTTCGTATAGATTTGTGTGCTTCACTCACGTTAGTGGTGCTACTAGCGTTGTTGATTATGTTCTTACTAGTAGATCGTCTGTCTCACATTTTGGACCATAGTGTCTTGCCTCTATCCCTTGGCTAACCATGCAATTTTGACCTTCACCCTTGATGTTCCTCCCACTACTCTCTTTGCGCTCCTTGCCCTCATCATCCCCCTCCAAATAAATGATACTTTCTGTACCATGATCCATTTTGATGACGATTACTCCCTCAATTATGCTTCGCAACTGTCAAAGCTTATGTCTAGCTTCTATTACCTTCCAGCCACTACAACTACTGTTTTGTATGTGTTTGCCTTTGATGCTTTTTGGGAGGCTGTCCTTCATTCTACTCACCTTGCCTTCATGTTTTTGTCGTATGAATTGTTGGTTTGATGATGAGTGTAAAGGCATGCATCAAAGACTTCACTTTATCCTTATCCATGACCTCCCTCCATTCCTACCACTAGTGGAGACTATTGTCACCTCCTTCAATATAAGAAACATAAGTTTCTTTTATCAAGGCAAAATAAGCTCCTTGCTGCCTTCTATTACTCCCCTAAGATCTTGTGTAGCCTCCTTTGGAGGAACTCCCTCACAACTCATATCTTCTCAATTGCTTGGATCTCCCATGTGATTTCTCTTTATGATATCCTTGATCAACCTATCACTATAGTTGTTTGTTGCTTCTCACATCACATGCTTTCTATAGGTCATGTTTGAAGAGGTATTTGGAGACTTCACTTTAACAAAGCATTTGGTTGTGAGGGGTCCCAAGATAAGTTTCTCAAATTTGGCATGAATTCACTTGCTTTCCTCTTTTTAAAACTATTCAATGAGGTGTGTTTTGGGTTCCATTTTGCTTGGTCACAACATATTAACCCACTCCATTCACAATCTTGGGGATTGCTTCAGTTCAAATAATCATAGATGAAAGACTCGCCAAAAACCTGGCGAGTAGTTGAAAACTCGTGAGTTTTTTTTTGAAAACGAGTTTTTCAGGAATAAAGGCAATTTCGATTTATTTTTTGCCTCCACGAGTTGCTCTTCCTCAGCAAAAACACTCTCCCATGAAGGTTTGTGTGGTTTTGGAGGTCTTAATTTGGGCTTGGTGGCAGGGGCTCCGCCCCTCGACCCCACTATGGGTGTTGCCTCTTGACCCCGCTGGGGGTGTTTCCCCCAGATCCCAGATCCCCACGAGGGGCGCTGCCCCTCGACCCCACTAGGGGCAACGCATTGTCCCTAGACCCCCACGAGGGGTGCTGCCCCTCGACTCTGCTAGGGGCGTTGCCCCCAGACCCCCACAAGGGGCTTTGCCTCTCGACCCCATTGGGGGCATTGCTCCTCGACCCCCACAAGGGGCGCTGCCCCTTGACCCTGTTGGGGGCATTACCTTAAAACTCCCGTTGAATTCATTTGATTTTCTAGGTACTCTCCAAGTCCAAGTTTCCAAGTTTTCCTACAAGTCTTCATCTATAATAGCGTCTAGTTCTACCTCTCCCTTAGTTTTCACTAGACATGGGAAGAGGAAGATGTAAATTTGTAAAATATATTAATATAGTATTTACTTTCAGTTTTATAAAAACAATTTGCTATTTTCATTTTGTTTCAGACTATCAGTATCAGCACATTCCACATGAGGATGCCATTTTGTACCCAATTTGCTTTCAAATCAATCAAATACAACTAGACTCAACTTGTTTCTTCTATGTACTCATTTATTGACTTATTGGATGCATCTTATCTTTGAATTTTGCAAAAAAAAAGCGTTTTTAGTGATGTTTAAGGAATTTTTAAAGTTGCCGAGTTTTTTGGGCTTGCCGAGTACTTGCAATTGGCGAGTTTTTCAACTATGCAAATGATTATAGGACGATTATGATTGGGCATACTTTTGTGAAACTCTATGCCATAGCCTTGAGTAGGTAGCTTTTTGAGGTGCTAGAGGAGAATTTGAGGGCCAAGTGTTAGGTAGCTTTAGGAAGGATTTCCTTATTGTTGACCACATTTTCACACCTCATACCATCATTGGTCTTCAGAACTTTTTATTTTGTGAAATTTTAGAAGGCCTTTGATTCCTTCCTATGGCATCTGTTGTTCCAGAATTTGTGGGACACTACTATTTTTGATACTCTCATTGCCACCATTTTGTGGCTTTATGAGAGTTGTTAGGCATTTCTAGACATTTGATGGCCTCTTAGATTTTTCCCAGAGTACTTTGGGAGTTAAATAGGGTTGTCCTCACTGACTTTGGTATCTACATTGACGAGCTTGAGAACTTTCTTAGTCAACGTAACCATGTGGTTGATGGTAGACTGCTTCATCATGTTGTGATTGCTATTTTACTTTTTTTTGATGATTTTGTCCTCTCTTATTCTCTTGGTAGCTTGTAGGGACACCCTCTTGCACTCTATGACATTTTGATTTTCAAAGAAAACTAATGTCATGGTCTTCAACACCACCAAAGATGCTCTTTCTAGGTGTCATTTCTTTAACAAAGGCAGCCTAATGGGGATAACCACTAATTATACTTATTTAGAAGTTCAATTAAGTGGGCTCTCCTTTTAGTTTTCCTATCACTCGACTTTACAAGGGATATGTCTCTCTCACTCTATTCTTGAGTGCCAGTGTTTTTGAGTGCAGTTTTGGGGTATCCCTTGAAAATTCACCTCTTTGGGTT
>VDFB02251983.1:0-27604 GCA_007258455.2 Sequoia sempervirens | reverse complement strand
ATTTGCCCTTTGAAAATCCCTACTCCTCGGCAAGTAATCATCATCATCATCATCATCTCATGTCTTGTTGGAATCTCTTATTTTCTTCTATCTCTTGCTAATCACGCTAACATGGTACCATGGCAGTTAATCATAAATCATCACCATTTCATCCATCATGCATCCACAAACTATCAACATACTGCATATTGCATATCATATCATACAGAAAGCATTAATCATACCACATGCATTCATCCCCATCATCGCATAATATATATTAGTTATTCTAAACATCTCATAAACCATACATTTATCATCCGCTGCATAATCATAAAAGCATCATCATATCAAATCATGTGCATCCATCATATCATCCATGCATCATCATATCATCCATTACATATAAACATCATAATCATCTTATCATCAATAATGTAACTGTCATGGTACGAATCAGGATCAAGTGTGTGTAATATATCAAAATAGGCATGAGACTACCCATGGTTGATGACTATCTACATCATCAAATCTGTCTACATCAAACACATGAGTTGATGATCTTGAACCTCTTTGTCGAGAGATCGACCCTCAAATCGAACCTCTTCGCCCGATCTCTCGAGGGGGCAGTATACCAGCACCAACATAATTCTTCTTGCTGGGGCAACAATGGGGCATCATAAAATCAAAGAATTTTGAACTTTGATATCAACAAGATTATTCTTTGAACCAACGCAACAAGTGCATCGCTTCAAAGAGGGGCAAAATGTAGACATCGAAAATATACAGATTGATATCACACTCTGATCTACTAACATCGTTTCTTCCTAAATCATCCCTCGGTCTAACTATTTAATCAAATTCCCTTATCTGATTAAATTCATCAATATTCGTCTCTTAATTAAATAAATTATTTTGTCTAATTAAGTTACTTTCCTTGTTAATTAAAATTAATTATCCCTATTTAATTAAATAATGAATTTATTTGACTAAATTCCTAGCAAGTCTATCTCATAAATTAAATAAAATTAAAAACCTTATTTGGATTTAATCTAACACCATCCCCACTAAATAAATCAAAATCTTTATTTAATTAGCCTCTTATCATATTCTCTTTGGATTTAAATTAATCCAAAAATCTAAATCAAATTGTCAAATCAGCTAAATATCCCCTTAAATTAATCAAATCTTGATTAATTTAATCCTAATCATTCAAATCCTCTAGATTTTGCAACTTGCACAATTAAATCATTTATTTGATTTAATAATTCCCTATTTTCATTCAAAAAAAGGGCATCTTTGAAGGAATATTCCCAAATTTGAATTCAAAATGTGAGTTGACAAGTCCTTCCAACAAGGCATTTACTTCTTCTTACATGTCCTTGCCTTGAGCCAAGTGGAATTTATTGCAATTTTCCCTTCCCTCTCACAAGTCATTTCAACAAATTTGAATTTCAAATATGTGAATTTATTGGCACAATCCTCAAAACTTGCTCAACCTTCATCCTCTCACATGTTGACAAGTGGCATCATATCATTGGTTGAATCTTTGTCCCACATTGATCAAATTTGGACATCTCTTCAACTTATCAATCTATAAATAAAGAGCTAAGTATCCTGTTTTCATCATCCACATCTCAAGCAAAGTTACCATGCTAAAATACTTAGCAATTCTCATCCATCTCATTGAATCATAGCTAGGTTATGCAGATTTTTGTCTTGAAGCACTTATCACTCTTCATCAAAGTGGATCACAATCTTCATCAAATCATCAAAGCTAGCATTGGAGTTGGGAAAGGGCCAATTTTCACATCAAATTGACACCAACTCCCTCAAGAGATCAAGAATTTACATTGCTTTCATAGGATTTAATCTCTTTTGTTGATTTCTCATTGTATTGCTTTCATTTTCCTATTTAGAGCATTGATAAATGGATTTCTTGAGGAATCATGTTTCTAACTTGCATTTCAATCTTTTAATGTGTTTGTTTGCTGTGTTTTGCAGGCATAGATCGCGTTCATGCATAGTGGTCAGGAAGGGTGGGGTCTCTAACTTCCCCTAGAATAAACCCATGGGCACGTCTACCTAGACTACTTGAGTTTTGTCTTTGTCACTAACTCTATCCTTAGTTTGCATCTAATTTTTCTCCTTGGGAGCTTGCTTGTTAGTTTGATCTTGTTCATTAGCAACTTGCTTGTTTATCTACTGATTCGAAGGCTAATCCATTTTCTTCCCATAGATTTTTCGGATAATGGGCTCATTGGGTGAATCCTGGAAGGAAACCATTTTGGCGGGCACCTCCTGAGCTGCCCTGGATGAGAGGGTTCCATTAAGCATCCTAAAGAAGGCATTTCTAACTGTTGGAACTCTTAGCAATTCAAAGGCTGACAAACTCAGTTTCACCTTCTTGAATTCTTTTGCTACGTATTCACCCATTTGCTCAATTTCAACCTCGAAAGAATGCCTTGGGTGGCATTAGTAGGCTGGTTTTGGGGCTGATTTGACTACCTATTCTTGTTAAAATATTGAGTGGGCACATGAGGGTAGCTTGGATTATTGATAGCGTTTGGATCAGGAGTGTTGAAGTTATTAGGTGGGATAAAGGTCGTGAACGGGCTGCTTGCTTGCCTATTTCTTAAGCTATACGGGGTCGCTCTTTAGTGAAACATTTGAACTTCATCCTCACGTGACTCTTCATCATCTACTAGACCATTGTCTATTGAATTGAAAAGCTGAGATAAAGAGCTCTCAATACTTACCTCCTTCACTTCATCTTTTGGGGCAACAATCCTCTCTTTGGGTATATTGCTTTCACTTCGTAGGAAAGGAGCTTGATTGACCACTAGCACAGAGGAATCATATGGATCGGACAAGACTATGTCTCAAAAACTAGCACCATCAACTACATTTTGAACTTCCACTTGGAAAATTTTTGTTGCTGTCTAAAACTTTGGGCAATCCAACTCTAAATGTCTGCTTGTTTTATGGATCCGACACCATCTGAACAAGGTTTCCTCGAAAAGGTATACCCCGCTTGTCATTTTGTCTGTGTTGGCCAGCTGGTCAAGAGGGGTAGGAACTCCTCCATTGTTAGGCCTTGTGTTCCACATCCGATTCTGCCTTTGCAAAGATCGTCTCTCATAGTCTTGGTTTGAATTTTTACCTCTCGTAATTCTATCCGGAAGAAGCACCTGCATCTCATTTGTCTCAGTTTTCCTGATTGAGGCTGGCTTGAATGCTTCATTGAGAAGCTTGTAGCTAGTTGTTCTGATTCCTTAAGTGTGTCATCTCTATTGACATCTTCTTAATCATCTCCATCAATTCATCTATCCAATCCTTCTCTGCATTGCTTGGCTGAGATGCTTGGTTTTGGAGGAAAACCGGTTGCATCGCTGGCTGGTTTTGCTAAACAAGTGGAAACTCAGACCCTTGCAGATATGTAGGCACCTGAGGTGGTTGGGGATAGACCTGCTACTACTGTGGCTGCAAGTAGTGAGGCATGGTAGGAGCCTAGTTTAATGGTTGTCCTGGATGAGGAACCATGGGTAGCTATGGGACTTGATTCATAATGGGTGTCTGATGTGCCAAGGCTTGAGTGAGTCCTTGAACTTGCATCAGATGGGAAACTAGCCCCAAGGAAGGCAGTGGACTAGAAATATTTTTCCCCAAATTAGTACTTGCTATGACCGCCTCAGCATAGGAATCTACCAACCTGGCAGGAGGTGGGCACATTCTTTTTATCAATGTAGTAGTAAGGTTGTCCAATGAAGCATAATAGACCAATCGAGCTGAAGGATCATCAACCACGTACGACACTTGCAGTATCATATATGCACAATGAAATCGATCGTTGAAGGAGTTGATTGGTTCATTGACTTCCCTTGAAATAGACATGAATTGCTGGTATAACTCTGAAGGACTGATTGGGATCTTATATTTCTACAAGGAGTTCTTCAATAGGTTCCATGAAGTGATGGACCCCATTGGCAAGTTGATGTACCAATAAAAAGCCTCTTCTACCAAGGAGCAAGGAAAGAGGTGACAAGCCACGTCCTTATGAGGTATTTGCATGCTCTTCAAAGATGTTTCAAAGATCTTGATATGTTCCTCTGCTCTCCTCTGTGGATCGTGAGGATAAAACTTTGTGCAAAATCCCTCTAGATTCTTTGGCGTGTCATGATAATCATTGAAGGATAGTAGAGAAGGATTGTTTCCTAGCCAAGCCATGAAGGGAGGTGGAGGTTGCACCTAGTATGCAATAGTAACTTGGGGCTGCAAAGAAGTGGCAACGCTTGAGGAAGCTCCTTGGATTTGATGGGTTGGGGTAGGGGCAGTGCCCTGGTTGTGGGAAGTGAGCAGCTGGAAGGCAGCTTGGGGAAGCTGAGAAGAAGTGGATGTTGAAAAAGAAGGATGAGTGTGGTGTGAAGGGATGGAAGGGAGAGGTGAGAATGGAGGTGAGGTGGATGGAGTGGATGAGGTTGATGAAGTTGCTTCCCCTCTTTTAACCTTGGTAGGGAGAGGTAGCTCATGAAATTCCCCTTTGTTGGGTGTAGATCTTAGTATTCTTTGGAACCTCTCAGGGGAGAAGGAGCCAATTCAATCCAACTTAACAAAAGGGATGCCATCCTTCTAGCGCCAGTTCTATTGATGGGTGTTTTTGCAATTCTCAACACATGCAATGCACAAGTGCACTACCTCTCTTGAAAGGTAGAAATCTGCAAACAAGTTCTAGATTACTACCCCAAGGTCTCTCGAGTGTCAGGTCATGACAATGCTTGGAATAATTTAGTTGGTTGATATGATTTGTTGATAATCATAGGGCAGCCTTACGAATGTTAAGTTGAAGGGAGATTGGATCCTTAAATGGAGTTTGTGAAATTCTAAAATGATGTTCTGTTGCTGCAAGTTCAGGACAACAGTCTAAAACTCCATCTTTGAAATCAGATTTAGCTTTGTGATGATGCTAGAACTTGGTATTAACTTCTACTTCAAAGAAAGGTCAAAAGGGAAGGGAAAGGTAAGAGTTCCTAGACCTGCAACTACCAATGAACAATGATAATGGAGGATGCTACAGTGGACAAACTTCCTGAAACGAAGTTCCACTTTACCAAATCAGCTAACAGTATCATGAAACTAGTGCTATCTTCTAAGGTCCGCAGATTTTCAACTATTCATTCACCATAAAGCATGAATAAAAGATGAACTTTAAATGCAACAATGAATTTATGTTCAGACTAGCTTTACACTGTTGTTTATCATCAACAAACAAAAAAATGCATGAACAAGGAAGGGCATGAACACAACAGTATTCTTCAGCATCAATGAACAACATTCACTAAACTACTAAAAACATGCAAAATACACAAAACAACAAATTAAATCTACTAAAATCTATCAACTATGAGGAGATGAATCATGAAACATGAGAGAAACTCAAGAGTCCACCAAAAACAATGAATTTCTATTGAAATTTCAGCAACATGTCATTACAACAACTCAACTCTCTCTTTGAAAATGAGAGAAGACCCCCTATTTATAGTTTTCAAAAGGTGAAATGAATGGCCAGGATTAATTCACATTGTGTGGCTAAGATTCATTACAAATTATGGTTTCACCTACTCGCAATATTTTACAATTTAAAATACATTCTTTGTCTTTTTCCTTATTTTGCCTTCTAGTACCCTGCCACTGTAGCACTTTTGTCCTGTAGTGATTTGCCCTTTTGCTGTAGCTAAACAATGCGGAACTCATCATCTATTATAGGCTTTCCTTCATTTTTCTGGATAGTGGCATATTCCACAAATTTTCCTATCAGTGCTTGAAGTTTATTCCATTCCATGATATTTGACTGGAGCACTTGGAAAGTTAGCTTCCTAGATCTGCTTGTGATCAGTTCCCAATTCTTTGTACACTTAGGTGTATTCTTGATCACCGACTCTGACTGGGCAAAGGATCAAGCAACAAAATGCATAAAGTTCGGTGTTAATTAATCCATGGCTCCTTTCTCCATTTTATTTTTGAAATACAACCTGATCTTCTCCAAATCTAACTCGATAGCAGGCATGTCATAATCTGTCAGAAGTTTTAGATACTCCTCGTAGTCCATCCTATGTTCCTTGACCCATTCAAGGTCAAGCTCTACTTCATGGAGAACCCTCTCTAGAACTTCCCTTCTGTGGTCCAGGCCCATCTTCCATGTCTCCACCAGCCAATAATCATCTTTTACTAGGGCCAACTCCTTCTCCCAAATCCTCTCAGGCATCTTGAGAATGGCCTCGAGCTTAGGATATGTAATCCTATATAGTTTGGGGAAGTTATGAAAAATTCTCTCTGTGCCTTCAAGCTACTTCTGTACTTCCTAAAACTTATTGGCTATTCGGATAGCATGGCCAATACCCATATCACCATTGTACAACACCAACCTGAACTTGTCTACAGTAGCCTTGGTCCAATTTTTTCTCTTTTCCAACTTTCTTATGTGATCTTTGGAGAGAATCAAGGGTGGGGCTGAGGATGTTGTTGGTGCCTCCTCAGTGGAGGACCACTATTGAATGTAGGCAATGAGATTTTCCACTTGTTCCTTCAACTCCTCCTTAGATGATTGATCCTTGTTCATCTGATGGACGATCGTGGCGACCGACCCCTGGAGTTGATCAATCTTTTTCTCTCTTGTGGTGGTACCCAAGTCAATGGTAGAGATATTATAGTTGACCCCCTCTCCTTTGTCTATTACTGGGGTGGCAATTTGTATTGTCCTTGATCCAGATGCATCCATTGTGATGTGGGATTAGACTCTTGGCTTCTTTTCCTTCTTCGTTCTTATTTGAGTTCATACCAAGATAGCCTCCAGTATTTCTTTAGGATCTATGAGAAAATGGGCCTTCTTTTATAGATGCTTTTCTAGCCAATCAGGCATTTGAGATCCCTCCTTTGGTGATTCATGATCACCTTCTTCTCTTTGAACACATTGGATCTTCCATTCCTCGTGGCCTGAGGCTTCTTGTTCTATTTTCTCTTCTTCTTCTTCTTCATCCGAGTCCTGAATCAATATGGCCTTTTCCTCATTTGGCCCGATAATAGCTATGTTTTCTTTAGGGCTGTCCTCCCCTTCAGGTACCTTTTCTTCTTCTTGTTCAAGCTCTGCATGGTGTTCTAGCTCAAGGCTCTTTTTCATTTCAGTCTCTTCTTCCGACTTATCCTCTTCTTTAGCTTCAACTTCTTTCTTTCCTTCCTCCTTCTCGGGAGGTATTTCTTCTTCTTGATCAAGGCCTTTGTCTTGTCCATCTACTAGATGCTCCGTAGATATTTCCATGTCATCATCAGTTTCCTCCTTTTCTCTAGAAGGCTACTTCTCAACTTTTTCCCTGATGTCCTTGAGTTGTTTGGACAACTCCTCCTCAAGCTCTTGGTCAGAGGACTCTACTACATACTTGGCACTGGGGTCCTCAATATCTTCTTCTGAGGATTGTGACCCTTCTTCTTCATATGCCACCTCATTTATGGTCACATTCACTGGGTGTTCTGGATGTTCATGGTAGTCATTGTTAAAGGGGTCCTCGAGTTCCTCATCTATTCCTTTAGTAGCCTCCTTCTGTCCTCTCTCCATTTCTTCTGAGATTGGCATGGTTGCTTCCATCTTTGGTGGATCTGTTAGAGGAGGGATGGGTAGGCCAGCAACAACCCGAGCCATAGCAGCCTAGACAATAGGATTCATCAAAACCCCAGAGAGTTCAATGGGTCTGCTTTGCATATGCCTTGCAAAAGCTTTTGGTAGGGTGAGAGTAGGCATTGTGGTTGTGGCTGCTGAAGGGATTGCGGTTGAGGGAAACAACGTGGAGGATTATAGTGGAGAGGTTGTAGCGGAGGATACATCCCACACCATAATTGGAGTGGTTGGCGAGGTGGAGGCAAGGTGAACCGAGATGTCCACCGCAAGCAGAGAGGAAATGAGCAATGCTTGAGACACAGGAGAGGGAGGAGTAGCAACGAAAGTGGCAGAAATGGTAGGAGTAGAGGTAGTAGATGGTGACTTTGGTTGCTCAGCCTCTTCTTCTCCTTCATGTAATGGGTCCTCCTCGATGGTTGGCATCTCAAAGAATCTACCTAATTTATTTGGCCTTTTGGAAGAATATCGTTTTGCAACCTTCCTGCTATACACTTTAGGCCTCTACTAGCATTCTGACACTTCTTTCCTTTTTCTTGATCTGGTGGTGGGAGGATATTTTGGAGTTTCCTTGGCTGGGGTAGTGGCAGCTCCGCTATCTATTTCACTCTTGAGCTCATCTTCGAGCTCGTCGTATGTCAAGGTGGTCCCCTAGAACCTCAATTGAGCAATTTGAGCATCAATCCATTGTCTTGTTCTATGCTCTACTAGCTTTATCACAATGTCATGGTCATTGACCTCTTCTTCATTCTAGTCTATCAAGGGCAATGGAAGGTTAGCGATGACATCATATCTTAGATCCATAACGGTGTCTTCATCTTCTACAATTTGTTCTAGTACTGGGAAAAAATTGATTGTCTTGACAAAGTAAGCAGTTATACACACAAAATGCCTCATGCGTACCTCCTTGTCATCCCGATAGTTAGCCCAAAAATCTTCAATGTGGGGCAAGTGGGTGTATGACTTGTTGACGATTTTTTTCAATTTACCATAAGGATCCATCCTTGGCCAAGTAGTGTGAAAGTTCAGGTTGTATTCAATAATGTCCTTTTCTAAATATTCTGCACATTGGGCAACTGCGAGGGTGTATATTCCCTGCCCGATGCTTGTCACTGAGGAGAGTGTGTGCATTCTGTAATTGCCTAGAGACTTCTTGCAATATCAGCTAGTCATTTGGGTATCGTGGCAACTTGTATTTCCTTTCAGAGAAGCCCTTTGTTCGGATGTAAGTAAATTTTGGGAACTGTATAAACATAAACCCAAACCTGTGGATGGACGGATGGGCATTATACGTGACTCTCCTCTCAAAGTCCCCTATGAGGAGTCTGGTAATATGGCCAATGAAGGCATCATTCATCCTGTATTAATCCTTCTTGAAATTCTGATATTGTAGCTACGGGTTCCTGTCATATGCCTTCAATTCTCTTCCTGGAGTTGGGCTCTGTGCAACAAATAAACCTCTATAGGGAAATGGCTTGACCAAGAGATACACCAAGTAAGAAGTCATATAGAACTGAGAGGTCTTCTTGATTGCCAGGAACTGTTGATGCAATTGTCACTGATCATTTTGGCCCAATGAAACTTGGCTTTGCCTCTGATAATATCCTCAATGAAATAAAACATCCACTCTTGAAAGTAAGCAGTAGTGGGAATGCCCATGACTCTGCTTAACAAGGTCACCAAGTCATGATAATCTTCATAGAAGTCACTTTTGAACAATTCTTGGGGTACCTTGTTAATGCTACCCCTCTTCTCCCTCAACCAGTATTGGTTAATTAACTTTTTACATTTCAGAGGGTCGGCCTTCCATGTGATTTTAGCGTATCCCTTCTTCGTGTCCTCCATCGGGTCAAATGTAGGGATGTGGAATGTCTCTCCTATGGACCTGGCAGAAAAATCTGCCAACACCCAAATAGATGTTAAATCAAGCAAATAATTGTTAGAGATCATAAAATCCATTGAAATTCATCATTCAAATCTCGTTTGGGGAAGATAGAGCAATGCAGGCCCAGGGATGCGAGTTTTTGTAGGCTGGTAGCCGTTTGAAGAAGGAAACACAGAAACAACGAAGAAGGCGCGGCGACCCACATGTGACCACCTAGAGAAAGATTTTTGCACCCCTAATTCAGGGCCCCATCAAGGTGTTAAGGCATTTGGGCATGTGGGTCAACCGTTCATGAAGTTTTAGAGGTATTAGTACAATCATTTTTCACGTGGGTCGAGAGGGTGCAGAAGCTAGGGTCATTAAAGCCATTTGGGGCTCCCCCATTTGGAATGACACAAGCATGGTGGAAGTCCACAAACAAAGTCCCACATTGCAGGACCCGTAGGTAGAAAGGGTGGCTCATGTTTCATTCTTTGAGGAGCATGTAGGTGGAAACTTGTGGGGTGTCGTTAAGGGATGGTTGTTTAGAAATGGTAGAGGTATAGCAGTGAGCCTCGAGTGGAAGTCCGCAAGGCACGCTAGAAGGGTTCATCATTTAGTGAAGGTCAGATGGTGGTAGAGGGATTGGGCCCCACAAGGCGGGTGACAAGTTAGGCACAACCGTTTGGAAATGACGGTCGCAGGACGACGGGCTGCAGGCGGCAGGCCGCAATAAAATACCTGCATTTAGGAATTTTCTTAGTCACTTTGTGTGTGAAGGGGTTGAAGGGAAATGAGTCGCGCAGAGTCCACAAAGTAGATAGATGGAGTTCCACAACCATATGTAAACAACGAAGGGTAAAATGCAGCTCGTGGATGGCAGTCCGCAAGGGCCGGCCCGTGAGGAGATCTAGACTTAGGTGGTTTTTGGGAAAACTTGGGACGACACTGGGATGCACGGGTTTCGTGTCATGGAAGAAAGCGAGGGTTTTTCTGTGTATGATGGGTGCTAAACTGGTGGCAGAGGGTAGCAAAAACCCATGAAGAACGAACCGCAGTCATATCAAGACTTAAGCGTTTTCATTTGGGACGTGAGCCAGGCGGGACGCGCTGTGCATAAAGCCAGAAGGAGACAACCGTTTTGGGATGACAGGAAGGAAAGGGTGGCCTATGAAAAAAAGTTCATGGGAGTGGGCCCACAATGACTAGAAGAAACCCGACCCTAACTTAGAATTTGTGTTTAGTCTCAATTAGTGGCGGAAAGAGGAAGAAATCAATCCGCATATGCAGGCCCGCCAAGGGTGAAAGCCTAGGTTTAATCTTGTGATGTTCAGACTGTTAAGCCGATGGTGGAGAGAGAGTTGCGGTCCACAAAGGCATGAATTCCCTGGTCAAGAACGGTGGCTAGAGGACTAAGTTTTGCATGGCCCTAAATGGCCAATTTTGAGGCTTTTGAGTTTTACGAGATGGGTTTTGTGCAGAATTTTATACTTGGCTAGCTACCTAAGGAATTCTTGAGTTTTCTTCTTAAGATTTTAACAAATTTGCAAAACTCTTAAACATAGAATGTGACTAGGATGGTGGAGGAAAACATACCTAGAGATCTCGCAGAACTTGACGAAGAATCTAATGAAGGCACACTCAAGATAGGCCAAGGGGTTGTGCGGGTGTGAGGGCAGTGGAAGCAGGTGAGAGCTCTGACAAAAATTTGACTATGAAAGGCGGGGCCCGTGGTGCGGGCGACAGTTAGGTGATTGCCATTTGGAGTTTGCACTGGGTGGCAATGGATGATGTGGGCAGTCATCCCGGGTCGGCCGCTGGGAAGACGGCGAAGGAGAGATAGAATCCCACCAGGACTGACCCGTAGGGGCGGCCCGCATCAAGAGGAAACTAGTTCTAAAAGACAAGGGAAAACTGCTAACGGAGGCCCGCAAAGGAAAAAGACTTAGAATTTTCTTGGGGTGGTGAACTTGGTCAACTCCATATGATAACTTTACAAATCTTTGACCTTTTGGAACTCAAAACAAGGGGTACAAAAAAATGAGGAGAGGGCAAAAAGTGACCCGACAAAGGTGAAAAAGAGAGGGTCCATGTTCTAAATGGGGCGTGTGTGCTATAGGCACAACAATAACTTTCTCAAGGTGGTTTTAGGAGCTTGTTTTGTGAAACCGTGATATGTTTTCTCTTTTCTCATTCTCTATTTATTGATGCCTTATCATTTGGAGAAGGGGGCTTGAAGAAATGAAGTTTGCATACCCAGATGCTACCAAAACTACACTAGATTGTTGAAGACATCTTTGTTGTAGGTGTTGCATGTAGGATTGAAGAGGAGCCCATGAGCTTCATGTGGATGTAACCATTTGCATATTTGAATGTAATAAAAAGTTACATATTTCTCTTTCATTTTCAGTTCTTCACATGTATTTGCAGCCTTCTTGCATTGTGTTTAGTGTGGTTTTGTAATCAGATTTGAAAGGGAGATTCTCCCTTTTAATAATTAACCTTCAATTAAAAATATTCCTAGCTCCTCAATTATGAAAAGGTTATAAAGCATTCTAGATTAGGGATTAGGGATCAAGGATACCTCTTAATTCTTACAAGGTTAATATTTAATTAAAGATACTTTTGGTTTCTTGATTCTAAAAATATATAAATTATATAGCATCAAGGAATGAGGATACCTCTTACTTCTTACCAAGTTAACATTCAATTAAAGTTATTGATGGGTTCACAATCCTAATAAAATATAAAGAATATAGCATCATGGATTAACGATTGTGGATACCTCTTAATTATTACCAATTTGGCATTTGATTAAAGGTAATCATGAATTCTTGACTCTAAAAAGATATAAATCATATAACAATGGGGGATAAAAAAATGGTGATATTTGTAATGCCCATAATTTTGCACTTAAATACAGTTAGAGATAAAATACAAATTTCAAATTTTGATTACAACACATGACTAACTCACATAATTTCATTTCCAAAGCACAAAATTCATAAAAATCATAACAAAATTCAACCAAATAAATATTATGATATTTATTTAAGTAACTAAATTGCTTAGGCAATCATGGTTGGGGTTCAAAGGGAGACATGGAATCCACATCACCAAGGTAGACTTGATTAGTTCTACTAACTCATCAATAATCACAGACTTAGTTCAAGTCACAAGTTATGCAAATAAAATATATATCAATAGTAACTTCAAGTAAAAAATAAGAGAACAAGCTTAGGGGTGAGACTTAATTCCTCTAGGGCTCGTCTTTGATGGCCTTGCATATGTATGTACTTCGCAGAGGAACCATAGTTCGACAACATGGACTTCAACCATCACACACTTGGTTGGCCAACAATTAGGTATAACCAAAGGGTTAAAAAGATGTATTGAAAGAAATTTCAACCATAGACATAAATACATAACCATATATACAATTTAATCCTTAAGAGTAGAATAACCGCACATATGTACTTTCATAATGCTATGAGATTCAACAATAATAAAATAGTCTTATTAGTCAATTAATAATATAGCAAGAAAATGCTACGTCTAGAAGAGAGGAACTAAGTATTCCAACAAGTCTATAATGTTCACTTTCAATAATAAATAACAATATCAAGGTGACTAATAATATTAACAAAATCTTAGGATAAGGGTTATTATCAAGTATGCATACAAGATTATATAAAACTGGCTATTTAATTTGCAAGACTTAATTGGTTTAAGAGAGTATAATATCATAATGCTAATAACTTGACCAAGAATAATGTCTTATGAATAATAATAGGGAAATGAAGTCAATTGCACTCATCATTATAGAGAGGGTAGACACATAAGTCAAGATGATAAGGCAACTCAAAGTTTTAGCCTATTTCACCTTCTTATTTTTATAGGTTTGGGTATACAAGAGTTTCACTCTTGATAAAATTTTGATATAGGAAAAGGCATTATATTTCATTATAATCCAAATTTAGAAGTATAGTTTTTTCAAATATAATCCAAAGTACAAACCCTATGCTATAGCTTCATCTTTTGACATACAATCTAAACTTGATGTTCAAAGCATAACGGACATGGGTAAATCTAAACATAATTCTAAATAATTGATACAAATAACATTTATAAAACCAACATTAATTGCATGATGAATTGAAAAATGTGGCTTATGACCGCATCACATATCCAATTATAACAACTTATGTTTTTGGACGTAATTTGACATTGGATTACTCGTGGTAAGAACCAACTAGATAAAGTTAACAAACAATGTCTCAATCTAGAATATGTTGTGTTAGAACAAAAGGGTGAACTAAATGTCCTACATAAGACACATGCGAAAAAAATAAGGAGCTAATGTATTGGGAATCAAAACATCTTAAAGGGAAAAAACCAAAGCCACTCAGAATATGTCCATAATAGGCAAGGACTTGATCTTTAAACAATTATTGACACAAGGAAATTTGATAAGTTTATTTTATCCATGCGAGTAAGGCTAGCGTGGACTGTCCAAAGGGGCATAGAGGCTAAGAAGAATATCGCTATGTGTTTTTATTTGTAATTTTCCTAAAATATAAAGTATGCAATGAATTCAAACATATGAGTTATTAATAAAATGGATATGGTGTGTTGAATACAGATGCTGTGGATTGACTCACAATATTTTAGAAATGCAAAACAAATCTGCAGCTTGGAACTGTATGAAATTGAACTTTATTTGTTTTCTTAACTTCCATTCACATTGATATGAATCTCATGGACTATATCCTTTAGAAAAAACAACTCCTATCTGTGCATTTCACATGATTCTCTATTTTTATTTTAATGTAGAATGGAAAGATTACTCAAATTCTGCAAGTCGCATTTACTCAATATGGGAAAAATTGTTTCGAACAATATTTCAAAGAGGTTGAGGTGTATATGAACTGGTTAGTCTATGTTCAAGGATTATAAATATCTTTCTATTTTGTTGTCATAAGGTGTTTCGTTATAGTATACTTTCTTGGCATGAAATCTCTCACACTAGGTGGGTTTGAGATTATACAAAACACTTGATCAAAATAATGAGTGATAAGCCATTTTGCGAGTTAGAAAAACAAAAGAACATAACTACTTTGACCTTTCCCTTTATTCCAAATATCCCAAACATTTGTAAGAAGAAACTACTTCTTAGGTCTTCCAAGTGAGTGAGCTTCAAAACTCTTCTAATAGAAAATCTTTGCGTCCCATGTCAAATAGAACAAGTTCAAAGTAAAACTATTAAATACTAAAATATTCAAAATATTGCTCACAAATTTTTTTTAGTACAAGGTTCAGTATATCAGAAGTCAAGTAAATTATAGATGACAATGGAATCTAATTCCCTCCATACTAAAATCTAATCAATGGGTTTATAACTAGTCTCCAAATGGGCATACATATTTACATGAGCCAAAACTTTGAAGATCATATCACACCAAAAATTTGATGCCCTTACCCTCATAAAAATTGATTCACCATGGACATGCTAAATGAAACTATAAACCCAATTTGACTTGCACATATTAAGATGAAAATTTCCCCAATACATTACTCATCTGAGGATAAGTTCAAAAATATTTATCTTGGGTCTTTAGAAAATAGTCAATTCAAATTGCAACATCATTTATCCTATTCACAAATAATTGATCAAAACTATGTGATTAACTAATCCAAGGAAAATAAACCTAATTTTATAATATTAAAAGAATCTTGAAATTGTGTTTATCACCAAATTTTGACTAATTAGTTTTGACATACATCATAGTGTAAATGAAAGAAGAGTTTCGTTCCATAGTTTGAAATATCTTTATACAGAGAAACAAATAAGTTTTTACCACATCGATTCATAGTGAGAGACTTATCTCAAAAGTATTGAGTTCCTTAAGATTCTCTCCCATTGTTTAGCTCTATATGCATACTTTAAATCCTACAAATAATTCCAAAATGCTCTGACCTTCAACATGTTGCTGTGTGTAGATCCTTTCGCCTCAATTCAATGATATAAAATGGTTCCATATATCCTCCATTTACTTCATCATTGAAAAATTGGCATTGAAAACAAAATATCCTTTGTCTTCCATAATATGGTCTCCTCCTTTCGGTAGTTTCTTCCTTGGCTGCATCACAGTGTACTTTTCTTTTCAACAATGACTTTTTGATTGGCTAGATTGGCTTTGTCTTTTCCATTTCTTATGCTTTTAATTTTGTGTGCCTTCCTTCCTTGTTCTTATGCTTGCATATTGTCACCCAATCATCATATAATGAGCGATTCTTTTGTGACTTTACTCATTGAATGAGTCTACCATCCACATTTTGTAATGCCCAACTTAACAAATCCTTCTCAACCTGCCCCAATCATGCCGCCTAGTTTTGCACCTCCCCTTTCACATTTTATTTTCCTTTCTTTCATTCTCACCTAGTTCTGCACCTTCCCTTTCACATTTTATTTTCCTTTCTTTCATTCTCGGTACGTTTCCTTTCCAGCATGCAAGCAGTCTCCCCCATTCAACTCACACAGACACCTCACATACCCCTCTTGTGAAATAATTTTAACTTCCTCCCCCTTTCATAAACACATTCCCCACAACCATCCTTCCTACATGACTCCTTTTGGAAAGAAAAACGTTGTGCTAGCCATCCACATTTGTTGTGTTTTCTCAACAACTCCCTTCCCCTAGCTATAATTTCGAAGAGGGGAATTTCTATCCTCATTGTGCAGGTTGGTGTGAAGAGTCCAATGCCATCCACACCCTCACATAACCAACATAACTCCTCCCTAATTTCAACCACAAAGCTCCTCCATCGACAAGTTGCAACATTACTAGTGGAAGGAAAACCAAGTGGGCTCATTGATCCTATGCAAAAAGGTGCATAGAGAAGTATTATAGTGGTGTTTCAATAGCTCACAATTTTCCATTTGTAGGTCTCTCTTTTCTCCTCGCACTAGATCCTTATGCTACCCTTTTAATTTGTCCGAGACCTCTACAATTGGCATGGAGACCCCATGTGTTTTCCTTCATTCTTTATTTATTTGTAACATATATTAACATAGTGTTTTATGCTACTGTAATTGTAGCAGGTAATACATTTGCAATAACACCTATTAATGACTTATGTTGGAACCATCTGCCAGGTGAATTTTCCATTCACAAGGCAATAAAACCCAATCACACAACACAAATGTTAGATAATTAACTCTTTGGCAATGAGTAGATACCAAAATTAACTCCCACTATTTGCATGACAAGGTGGCATTAAAAAAAAACTAAGAAGATGTACCCAAATCGATGCATTGAATTTCTTGCTTACCCCAAGAAAATCTCTAGCTCATAAATTCAATAATCTATTGATTGCATTCAGATCTAAGTGGGCCCTCTACTTACGTTAAGGCAATTTACTTTTAAGAAGCCTAATAAAGGAAAAATTTGCTCAACAATACAACTAGATCTCCCAATCTTTTGAAGTGCGGCTTGTGTTAGGTTGTCTTCTCTGTGACCTCTGTTGCTTGCTAATGTCGTGTCCAACAAGTTTATTGAAGAGAATATTGGAATTAACATTAATCTTGATATTGATAAAAGATAATATTGTCAATACTAATTGCAATAACAACCAATATGCTAATATTACTATCAAGAGTATTATCAATAATAATAAAACACCTTGTCACATCATTACCAAAAGATTTAAGCTACTTATAACATTAATATTAATATATTACTACTTCGAGTTATATTCATTTATAAAAGGTAGTATAACATTTTTAAGAGACTTCAATTATCCATAATAATGTTATCAGAATGATTAAAGAGAAAATATTGTTACCACCAATAATGAAAATTTGAGATTAAATTTTAAATCTTGTTAGTTGATTAAAGATAGTAGTTTTATTATTGATTATAGAGGTTAATAATAATATTTATATTTTGATAACAAAATTACAATTGACATAGTTCCTGATAAAGTAACAATTTTTTTGGCAAAAGGATAATGGCCTATATATTATCTTAATAATAGTAAGTAATTACAAAAGTGCCCAAGAGGGCCTAATTACAAAAGTTCCCAAGATGGCCTAAGTAATTACAAAAGTGGCCAATCTTTGAAATTCCAATTTGAGAAGCCCATCATTCCATTAGACTTTTCGAGAGTCGGGAGCCTCAATTCTTTCATATTGCTTCCATGAAATGCATGTTAGAAGTTATAAAGCATGGTTGAATGTCAAAACCTGAAAACTCTAGCTTTGCTTTCACCTTGTCGGTTGTCGAGATTCACGCGTCCTCCTTACCGACTACCATATTCATGTAGAGCACAAGCTTCATCACCGACTTACAAAAACCTTCTTATTGCTTCCCATTTTTGGGGGTCAGAGATAGTAGATCCCTCATACCCTTTCGAGGTTCGTGTGTCCTGATTACTAGATACCATCTTCATGTAGAGCACAAGCCTCATCTTCGACTCATGAAAACATTCTTACTACTTCCCATTTTTGGGGGTCAGAAGATCCCTCATACCCTTTCTCGTGTCCTCATTACTAGATACCATCTTCATGTAGAGCACAAGCCTCATCTTCGACTCATGAAAACATTCTTACTACTTCCCATTTTTGGGGGTCAAGGATCAGGGATTGGTGATAAAGTAACAATATTGATGATACCACTAAATGGAAAATAATAATAATAAGATTATTTGAGTTTAAATATAAATGCTATTATTGAGGTGGAACGAGGATCATGGTAGGAATTCAATATCGATCAAACCATAAACACCATTATTTACAATGTTGATATCTTTATTACTAAGTAACGATAATTAATATAGCGTTAACATTAATATCGAAGAAAAAATTAATATTAATAGTACAGACATTTAGTAGTAAATTTAAATGTTAGGTATTCATGATGTAGGTGGAGTAGGAGTTAAATTTCTAATGATGAAGAGTATACTGTTCAAATGTGTGCCTAGACTTTGAGAGCCAACCCAAAGTTCATTCCAGGGTGCACGCAATAATACTATTATTATTGTTAGTAATTAAGAGAAGTATTGAAAGTTTATAATAACAATATGTATCTTAAATATGACATAATGCCACAAATAATATTTTAAGTGTATAATAATTACATTAGAAAATATTGGAATAATATTGATTTGTGTTATTCTTTTTCAATAGGGAGAAATGCTAATACAAACCTTACCAACGATGATAGCATTATAACTATTTTTTGGAAGGGCTTACATTCTCCTCCCCTTAGTTTAAACTTCCTCTTGGAAGTTACTAAGGATTGGGAAGGAATTCCTACACAATGTCACACATATAATCTTATTGAAACGATGATTATCACTTATGGCAAATGACCTATGGTGGGTTCATGCATTGTAGAGCTCATCGAGAGCTTCCAACGATATGCAATAATAGCAAATCGGACACCCAGATCAAAAGTTATGGCCCCACGAAGTTGGTCCTCTAAAAAGTGAATTTCATAAAAATTTCTTCCTAGGCCAAAAATCAAATGGTAGGAATTTTGGCGCCAAAACAAAAGGGGAAATTTGAACTTTCTAGAACATTCTAGGGCGGTTATTAGGGAAAATAAAAAGGGTTAAGTGGGGGTTGTAGAAGGTGGCCCTGATAGTGCAAATTGTGGCTCCAAATAGTAGATTTTCTTTTCAGAGTTGATTTTGTTGTAATAAATCAAGCCCATTGTTGGCATATGGCTTCTAGTGTTGTCATTGATGGCAACTAAAGTCATTGATTGGGTCCGCATTGTAGTATCTAAATATATCGGAAGACAAAGTGAAGAATAGGGTATCCGATTGAAGTTGAATTCGTCAAGTGGTTTGCATTATCAGTTTAATAGTTTTGGTTGTGGATCTCAAGGAAGGTCGTTGGATATATGAAATGTGTTATTCTCAAGTTTTGTGTTGTTGCATCAAGTGGTGTACGAGTTATGGGATTTGATCCTTTAATTTTCTGTTCATCAATATATGAAGGCCGACTAAGTGAATGTAAGGTGTTGCAGATGTTTAAGGCGGAATTGTTTGAAATATTTTTGTATTGGAGATTTTGTTTTGGGTCCTAACTATGCTATGGCCGAATTTGATGGATGCACATTAAATTTTATTCATGATTTGAGCCGATAGTTGGAAGATATTTTCTATTTTATTGAAGCCAACATATAGCGACTGAATTCTTGATAGTGGATATATATATGAGATCAGTTAATTCATTTTGGTGCGTATGTGGTGTTCGATATGTGTGGATGTGTATTGCGAATATCAGAAGAGTAGTTAAGCGATTTTCATTTGTGCAGAAGAGGATTTTGTGAAGCGAATTAAGGAAGAGTAGAGTGAAGTGCAGAATCAGACAGAAGGTCCAAAATCTGATCTATAAGCCTAACTGAAACTGTAATTAGGCATTTATAGATGCTATTTTCTTTGTTCAACCTTTTGATGTAATCCAAATATTTTGTAAGGCAGTGAGCCTTCCTAATTTTGAGCAGTGAGCTCTAGGCAGTGTGCCTGAATGCAAGTGCATTCCCCATTTTGTAAAACACTTATATTTTGAGTACTCAAATTGTGGATTGACCTCCACTATGGTTTTTCCCTTAACCGGGTTTACATGTAAAAATCCTTGTGTTATGGTGTTGTGGCTTATTGTTCTATTTTCATGCATCTTTCTTTTGATTGAATGTTACAAAAACTTGAAGAGAACAGATTAATAATGTTAAAAATTGCACAACAATGACTCACCCCCCCCTCTCAGTGTTGCTTGAGTCCAACAAGCAACATTGAGAGGGGATGTGTATTTCATAATCCAATACATGTTTGCTTAACCGCTCTTCTGATATTTGCAATACACATCCACACATATCGCTTCACATGAGGCTGTAGCATGTAAGCTTTGAATTTGTAATTTCATTTTCTAAAAATAATTGAAAGTGAGTCATTTTTTTTGTCTCACATCTTCTGTGTTGGTATCTGTTGTTGTTATTTTTATGGGTTTTGGGTGGTGTGGCCCTCATCACACCTTTAACAAGAACACTTAGCCATTAAACTCTCATTACAACTAATGTTAGCACCCATCCATGTAGCTATAATTTATTAGCCATGTAACCATCTTCAATAACATTACACAAGCATATATCAACACACATTAGCATTCTTGGATACACATCAAAATTATTTTTTTGCACCATAAACATCACTCATCATGTTAAAAAATTATTTTTGTTTCAATGGCCAATCATGTCTCAAAATTATTAGCTTCACATTTTGTCCAAAGATGTCCTTAAGAGAACATTTTACCTTATAATCATGACACTCATACCATGTCTCAAGGAATAAATTTGCATTAATTTTTACTATCCTTCTCACATAGTTCACAGGTATGTCACATCACATTTACTTACAATTTAAAAATGCATCACAATATGCAAATATCATGCACAACACAAGGCTCACACAATGGGGTTTACAAGGATGGATATTCTTGGATACCATAGCCATTAGGAAAGATGGTCTCAAGGCCCTTCTCTAAGGACCCCTCCATACATTTCCTAGTACCTCCCCCTTGTTTGTTTAAGGGGGTTAGCCTACAAAAGGAAGGTACAATAAAAAAAAATCATAGAACTAGGACAAGAATGGATTAATGACCATCCCATACTAGTCCCATTTGCAACGCCTTTCAAATAATTCATAATTACCCAATGCATCTACTCCCCTATACGACCTGCTAGGGAACCCCCTAGAATATGGAAATTTTACAGATGTCACATTACACCACACTTGCTAGCAGTTAGAAAAAACAAGAAAGCCTCAAAACGAGTAACTTAAAATCATAAACCAATGTTTCAATGAAATAGAAAATTATAAAATCAAGAGAAAATTTAAATAAAAATCAATTGTAGCTACATTACAACATCAGTTTATGCACGGTGCTGAAACTGCTTATAGGAGAGCTGCTATCTCAAGATATTGTAACATTAGTATTCATCTCTGGATATTGCAAATACTATAATTCTGGGTTTTTGTATCTTTTTAAAATCTATTAATAAATACACTACAGCCTAGGCGTTTTAAAAAAAAAAAAAAAAACATTCCAATCTTAATTTAAAAATGAAATTAAATAAGTCCATGAGGCACATTGGACCATGACAACCTGCAAATGGCTAAATAGCCCCAATAAAGGAATGTAAAGTTTCGCACTACTGGCATACAATCAAATAAATCCATAATTAAGAAATTAACAATAATTCACATTCAATAATAAAATCTGCACATTATGAGCACCATATGACTTTGATAAGCCACCTAAGGGGAGGAGGGAATGGTGGTTCTCTAACCACATAATTATAATAGCATGTTGTAACTGGTGGTCCCTGACCACATAAATATGAATAGCTGGTGGTCCCGAACCACATAAATATGATAACACACAAAATTATGGTGAACTTTTCCACACAGTACCAATGTTCTATATTACTGAAGTATCCAAAATCTGTAATCATG
Organism: Sequoia sempervirens; assembly: GCA_007258455.2. Lineage (NCBI taxonomy): Eukaryota > Viridiplantae > Streptophyta > Pinopsida > Cupressales > Cupressaceae > Sequoia > Sequoia sempervirens. The sequence continues at coordinate 5,576 of VDFB02251983.1, read as the reverse complement.
AAATGGGATCAACATCCCCATCACTATGGTCCATGTAATTCCATCCTTTATCCATGGGTTATAAACATCAAGGAATAGGTTTACACTATGAACCGACAAGTGTGGCTCTTATATGTGGGGGAGTAGGCCATGGTCAACGTCCATGGGAGGATTACAATGTCTAGAAATAGATCCTTTATCAGAATAAGGGACAACACCTTGAGCTCGTAATTTCCCAATGGGTGAACTTGTCCCTCTCAACCCCTATTTACACTAGTTGGAATATCACTCCCATAAGGGGGGAACCATAGACTAGGGGTACACATTTAACATACAAATAAGACTAACATTAAGGAATACATCACATTTCATTTAATAGACACACTAACACACTTAACATGTTTACATAAACTCACAACAACCTAGCTTACATAAAGGCCATCATGAAGGGTACACATCGGGGATCATACTAGACGTCCACCCCTTTATTCCAAGTTGGATACCCTGTATCTCGTACTTGGGGCACAACACATATATTGGTTTCCACATATCAAATCACATAACTGTCAAGAATTCTATCACTCCATTCCATATGAGTCAAAGATGCACAAAATACACTTACTTTTACCACTTGGTCTCTCCACAAAAAATGCCACAACACACAACATAAGCACCATTATGGGGCATTAACATCCACAAAGAATACAAAATAACTTCATTTCCAATTTTCACCTTTTAAAGAAACAAAAGCTTTCCTTACACATAATTAAACCATAAAATATTCTATTCTACCAAATGACATACATATTCATGTTAAAACATCTTCTCAAACAAGGCTACCCAATACTCAACAAACGATAAGTAAAACATAGTCCAATCTACTAGCACCACAAGCACAACATTATTTTCACTAGAAATTTACTTAGCCATGTGCATTTAATGTTTGCATCTCTAAATAGGATATAATGAGTTAATGTTTATATGATTTTCTATTAATAATAATGCAATTGGGAACCTTAAGTGTCACCAATGTAAGACTACTACAATGCACACGACATTTTAATTCTCAATCATACCATGCAATGAAAGAAGAGCTTAGATTTGAGACTTAGCAATGCAAGGCTTACTAACACATTTGTTTCCTTACTATCATTATTAGTTATTTACTATACACATGGTTCCACTATTCCCTTTTATCTCTAATCTTTTACTCAATGCTAGTTGATTCCATACACAAGTTCATGCATACATCCTAAGGTAGGAATGTAATTTTGGAACCAAGGTCTTTTACCCAATCCAACATCTTCATTTCATATCTACAATATAACTTTACACAAAATATGTATTCAATGGATTTCAGAGCAACATGCATTATTTGGAAGCACTTCATTTCTCCACATGCAAGGAAGAATTGTGTTTTCAAACCACCCCAAGACATAGATTTAGAAACAAGAATTATAGTGTTTTACACTAAGCTATTCACTCGCATTATGAAGTCACATGATGAAAGAAACTCAGGACCTCATAAGGTCATTTCAATCATCAATATCAACAAGAAATATACGCACTAGGAAACATTCACACAACCAACAACACACACACAATAACACTAGCTAGAGATCCTAGTGTTGCAACCTAGGCTCTGATACCAAATGTAATGCACATAATTTTATGGTTAAATACAGTTAGAGACAAAACAAAATTTTTAAATTTCAATTACGACACATGACTAACACAATTTCATTTCCAAAGAAAACAATTCATAAAAAATCATAACAACATTTGACCAAATATAAATTATAATATTAGTTAACTAAATTGCTTAGGCAATCATGGTTGGGGTTCAAAGGGAGACATGGAATCCACATCACCAAGGTAGACTTGATTAGTTCTACTAACTCATAAATAATCATGAACTTAGTTCAAGTCACAAGTTATGCAAATAAAATATATATCAATAGTAACTTCAAGTAAGAAATAAGAGAACAAGCCTAGGGGCTAGAACTAATTCCCTAGCGGCTCATCTTTGATGGCCTTACCTACGTATGTATTTCACAGAGGAACCTTAGTTTGACATCATGGACTTCAACCACCACACACTTGATTGGCCAACAATTGGGTATAACCAAAGGGTTCAAAATATTGACATCAATTTCAACCATAGACATAAATACATAACCATTTATACATTTTAATCCTTAAGAGTAGAATAACCAAACATATTTACTTTCATAATGCTATGAGATTCTACAATAATAAAATAGTCTTATTAGTCAATTAATAATCTAGCTAGAAAATGCTAAGTCTAGAAGAGAGGAAATAAGTATTCCAACAAGTCTATAATGTTTACTTCCAATAATAAATAAAAATATCAAGGTGACTAATAATATTAACAAAATATTATGATAAGGGTTATTATCAAGTATGCATACAAGATAATATAAAATTGGCTATTTAATTTGCAAGACTTAATTGGTTTAAGAGAGTATAATATCATAATTCTAAGAACTTGACCAAGAATAATGTGTTATGAATAATAATAGGGAAATGAAGTCAATTGCACTCATCATTACAGAGAGGGTAAACACATAAGTCAAGATGATAAGGAAACTCAAATTTTTAGCCTATTTCACCTTCTTATTTTGATAGGTTTGGGTGTACAAGAGTTTCACTCTTGATAAAATTTTGATATAGGCAAAGGCATTATATTTCATTATAACCCAAATTTAGAAGTACGGTTTATTCAAATATAATCCAAAGTACAAACCCTATGCTATAGCTTCATCTTTTGACATATGATCTAAACTTGATGTTCAAATCATAACTGACATGGGTAAATCTAAACATAGTTCTAAATAATTGATACAAATAAAATTTATAAAACCAACATTAATTGCATGATGAATTGAAAAATCTGGCTTATGACCGCATCACATATCTAGTTATAACAACTTATGTTTATAGATGTAATATGGCATTGGATTACTCATGGTAAGAACCAACTAGATAAAGTTAAAAAAAAATGTCTCAATCTAATATGCTATGTTAAAACAAAAGGGTGAACTAAATGTCCTACATAAGACATGTGTGAAAACAATAAGGAGCTAATGTATTGGGAATCACAACAAGAAGTTAATGGCCAAAAACCAAAGCCACCTAGAATATGTCCATATTAGGAAAGGACTTAATCTTTGAACAATTACTGACATAAGGAAATTTGATAAATTTATTTTAACCATGTGAGTAAGGCTAGCGTGAATTGTCCAAAGGGGCATAAAGGCTAAGAAGAATATCACTATGTGTTTTTATTTGTAATTTTCATAAAATATAAAGTATGCAATGAATTCAAACATGAGTTATTAATAAAATGGATATGGTATGATGAATACAGACTCTATGGACTCACAATATTTTAGAAATGTAAAACAAATCTGCAACTTGGAACTGTATGAAACTGAACTTTATTTCTTTTTTAATTTCCATTCACATTGATATGAATCTCATGGACTATATCCTTTAGTAGAAACAACTCATATATGCGCATTCACATGATTCTCTATTTGTCTTTTAACATAGAATGTAAAGATTACCCAATTTTTGCAAGTCGCATTTACTCAATATTGGAAAAATTGTTTCAAACAATATTTCGAAGAGGTTGAGGTGTATATAAATTGGTTAGTCTATTCTTCAAGGATTATAAATATCTTTCTATTTTGTTTTCATAAGGTGTTTCTTTATAGTATACTTTCTTGGCATGAAATCTCTCACGTTAGGTGGGTTTGAGATTAAACAAAATACTTGATCGAAATAATGAGTGATAAGCCATTTTGCGAGTTAGAAAAAAAAGAACATAACTACTTTGACCTTTTCCTTTATTCCAAATATCCCAAACATTTGTAAGAAATTTCTTCTTAGGTCTTCCAAGTGAGTGAGCTTCAAAACTCTTCTAATAGAAAATCTTTGCATCTCATGTCAAATAGAACAAGTTCAAAGTAAAACTATTAAATACTGAAATATTCAAAATATTGCTCACGAAATTTTTTTAGTACAAGGTGTAGGATATTGGTAGTCAAGTAAATTATAGATGACAATGAAATCTAATTCCCTCCATACTAAAATCTAATCGATGGGTTTATAAATAATCTCCAAATGGGCATACATATTTATAGGAAGCAAAACTTTGAAGATCATATCGCACAAAAAATTTGATGCCCTTACCCTAAAAAAAAATGATTCACCATGGCCATGCTAAATGAAACTATAAACCCAATTTGACTTGCACATATTAAGATGAAAATTTCCCCAAGACATTACTCATCCGAGGATAAGTTCAAACATATTTCTCTTGGGTCTTTAGAAAATAGTCAATTCAAATTGCAACATCATTTATCCTATTCACGGATAATTGATCAAAACTATGTGATTAACTAATCCAAGGAAAATAAACCTAATTGAAATGATAGAAATGTGCTAAAATGAATGTTTATAATATTAAAAGAATCTTGAAATTGTGTTTATCACCAAATTTTGACTAATTAGTTTTGACATACATCATAGTGTAAATGAAAGAAGAGTTTCTTTCCATAGTTTCAAATATCTTTACATAGAGAAACAAATAAGCTTTTACCACAATGATTCATGGTGAGAGACTTACCTCAAAAGTATTGAGTTCCTTAAGATTATCTCCCATTGTTTAGCTCTATATGCACACTCTAAACCCCACAAAGAACTCCAAAATGCTCTGACCTTCAACGTGTTGTTGTGTGCAAATCCCTTTTGCCTCCATTCAATGATATAAAATGGTTCCATATATCCTCCATTTACTTCATCATTGAAAAATTGGCATTGAAAACAAAATCTCCTTTGTTTTCCATAATATGGTCTCCTCCTTTCGACAGTTTCTTCCTTGGCTACATCACAGTTTACTTTTCTTTTCAACAACTTTTTGATTGGCTAGATTGGCTTTGTCTTTGCCATTGCTTATGTTTTAAATTTTGCATGCCTTCCTTCCTTGTTCTTACACTTGCATATTGTCACCAAATCATCATATAATGAGTGATTCATTTGTGACTTTACTCATTGAATGAGTCTACTGTCCACATCCTGTAATTCCCAACTTAACAAATCCTTCTCAACCAGCCCTAGTCACGCTGCCTAGTTTTGCACCTTCCCTTTCACATTTTATTTGCCTTTCTTTCATTCTAGCTACGTTTCCTTTCCAACATGCAAGCAATCTCCCCCATTCAACTCACACATACACCTCACATAATCCTCTTATGAAATAATTTTAACTTCCTCCCCCTTTCATCAACACATTCCCCACAACCATCCTTCCTACATGACTCCTTTTGGAAAGAAAAACATTGTGCCAACCATCCACATTAGTTGTGTTTTCTCAACAACCCCCTTCCCCTGGCTATAAGTTTGAAGAGGGGAATTTCTATCCTCACTATGTAGGTTGGTGTGAAGACTTCAACATCATCCACACCCTCACACAGTGTAACATCCCACTATTAAACCCCAAAGGGAAATAACCAAAAGAGGACAAGATATTTTTTTTTTTGAAAACATGAAGAATAACTTACACATAAAGCAGT
>VDFB02251982.1:0-39804 GCA_007258455.2 Sequoia sempervirens | reverse complement strand
GAACTTGTTTGTGCTCATTGGCTTCGTCAATGCATCTGCAACATTCTCCACAGTACCAACCTTTTCCAAACCGACCTTTCCATCCTCCACCATATCTTGTACAAAGTGGTACTATACATCTATATGTTTTGTCCTGACATGGAAAGTAGGATTCTTTGCTAGACAAATTGCACTCTGACTGTCACAAAAAAATAGTTATTTCCCCTACATCAAAACCAATGTTAGAATACAAATGTTTTAACCAAACTACTTCTTTACAAGCATGAGTAGATGCCATGTATTTAGCCTCTGTAGTGGACAAAGCGACTACAGCCTGCCACTTACTCATCCAACTCACTGCACCACCATTCAACATGAAAGTATATCCAATGGTGGATCTCCTACTGTCAATGTCCCCTACCCAATCAGAATCCACATAGCCACGAATATTGAGAGTCCTTTGTGATTCAACCGAGTTCCCATGGTAACACAATGCAAAATCTGAAGTCCCCTTCTAAATATCTAAACACTCTTCACGTTGATCCCAATGTTCTTTCCCTGATTAGCTATAAATCGACTAAGTAATTCTACTCACTTAATGTTCCGCCTTTGCATGTACTCATTGTATACATGATACTGCCAACCGCACTAGCATAGGGCACACTGGTCATGTCCTCCATCTCAGTAGGAGATTTTGGACAGTCTTCAACAGATAGCTTCGTTCCCTGCAAGATTGGAACAACTAACTGCTTGCAATCATTCATGCAAAATCTCTCTAGAACAGTCCTGATATACTTACTCTGACTAAGCCAAAGTTTTTTATTATTTTTGTCCCTGGTTATCTCCATCCCCAGAATATACCTTGTTGCACCAAGATCTTTCATTTTGAACTTAGCAGACAACTGAGACTTAAGATCAGAAATCATTAGCTTACTATTGCCAATGAACAACATAACATCAACATAGAGAGCAATAATAAGTACTTGATCACTTTCAGCTTTATAATAAATGCAATGATCAAATTTTGATCTCACAAATCCCAAAGACAATACAAAAGTATCAAATTTCTAGTACCACATTCTAGGTGATTGCTTTAACCCATACAGAGACTTTTTTAATTTGCAAACCAGTTTCTCTTTACCTTTTTCAACAAAGTGCTCAGGCTGGGACATAGATTTCTTCTTCAAGATCACCATGAAGAAATGTTGTTTTCACATCCATCTATTCGACCTCTAAGTCATATGCTGCTGCAAGTGACAAAAGAAATCTGATAGACATCAACTTAGCTATAGGAGAAAAAATCTCCCCATAATCAATTCCCTCTACCTGGGAATAACCCTTTGCAACCAATCTTGCCTTATATTTTTCAACACTGCCATCTAGACCAATCTTCTTTTTGAATACCCACTTGCAGCCCACAACTTTTCTGCCTTTAGGCAATGACACCAAACTCTAGGTTTCATTCTTTTCTAATGATGCCATTTCTTCATTCATGGCTTCCAACCAAGAGTCTGAATCAGACATTTTAAATTCCTCTTTTACAGTCCTAGGCTCATTAGTGCTAGAAAGCAAAGCATAGGCACAAGTAGAATCAATCAAAGAGAACCCATACCTATCAGGTTGTTTTCTTTCACAGGTTGAACTCCTCACTTGTTGAGGCTGAGGTTCTTCTTCTTCTTCAGAACTTTCAGAACTGCTTGAGCTCTCCTCAGTTTCAGGCACATTTTGAATTTTGAATTTCTCTTTCTCTGGTGTAGGAGGAATTCCAACTACATCCTTATTTTTTTCTAACTTTTTCTCTGACTACAGATCCAAGGTGGAAGGTTTTAGCTCACGAAAGATTACACTTCTGTTGTATATAACCTTCTCTGTATCAGGATTCCAAAGCTTGTATCCTTTTATGACAGCACTATAGCCAATAAAAATACATTTGACAGCCTTGTTCTCCAGTTTAGATCTTTTCACATCTAGCACATGAGCATATGCCTCACAGCCAAAAATATGAATATGTCTTAAAGAAGGCTTCTTACCAAACCATGCTTCCAAAGGTGTTTTCTCAACAAGAGCATAATTTGGAGAACGATTAATTAGGTAACATGCAGTAGATACAGCCTTAGCCCAGAACTTCTCCTCAAAGCCAGCACTACTAAGCATACTTCGTGCTCTCTCCATCACTGTCCTAATGAACCTTTTTGCAACTCCATTCTGCTGTGGAGTATAAGGTGTAGTCTTATATCTTTTAATCCCATGGTCTTTGCAATACCTCTCGAATTCATCAGAACAGAATTCAATGCCATTATCAGTCCTTAAGCATTTTATTTTTCTACCAGTCTGATTTTCAAAAAGGTTCTTAAATTCCTTAAATCAACTGAACACTTCTGATTTACTTTTCAAAAAATAAACAAATGCTCTTCTTGAATAATCATCAATGAACGACACATAGTATCTTGACTTAGACAAAGAAGGAACATCCACTGGACCAAACACATCCGAATGAATATAATCTAGCAAACCAGAAGACTTATGAGGATTGAAATAAAATGAAACACGATGTTGCTTTCCATATATATAGTGTTCACAGAATTCAAATTCAAGGTTACAATCTTCAAGCCCCTCAACCAGGTTTTTTTTCTTCAAGGTTTTTAAACCTTTCTCTCCTATGTGGCCTAGCCTATGATGCCAAAGTATAGTCTTCTCTACTGGAAGTTTTACTTCCATAGAGTTTACATAATTAGGGACATTTCCCTCTTTACCTCCATGAGTGGCTTTCTTTGACTTTACAGAGACATTGTTACATTGAACAACATGTGCATCCAGCTTGTACAGGGTACCAATTCAAGCACCTCTAGCCAGCACCATTGAACCTCTAGTAATCTTGCAGCCATTTCCAAAGAACGTGACTTGTACTCCAGTATCATTCAACTTACTGATAGACAGTAGATTTTGAGCCAGACCTGGTATGTGCATAACATCATTAATTCCCTTTACTCTACCATCAGGAAATTGGATTCTGACTCTTCCACGGCCAACTATCTCCAAAGTTGAATCACTCGCCAAGTATACCTTTCCACCATCATATTCTTCATACTTGTGAACCATTCTCTATGAGACGTCATGTGGAAAGATGCTCCATAATCAATCAGCCACTGATGCCTAAGTAGCCAAGGCAGCAATGAAGGCGTCTGCATCACTATGAGAAGAGTCATTGTCAAAAGAATACTTCTTCTTCTTCTTCTCCTCTTGCAATCCTTTTGACATGACTGTGTTGCCCACAGCTCCAGCACTTCACCTTGACTTTGCCGAGACTTCTGATCTCCCTCCGATTTCGATTTGACTTCTTCCTTCTTCTTGCCTTTCTTTGACCTTCCTCTAACAAAGAAGGGCCTCCTCTTCACCATCTCAAAAGATTTCCTTCTCATCTCTTCTGATAACAAAGAAGCAACAACATATTCCATCTTGAAACTGGATGTTGTACTCCCAATAGCCATCACCAGATGATCCCAAGAGTCTGGAAAAGAACACAATAGAAGCATACAATCGATCCTCTTCTTCAATTCTTCACACCAAAGATGTTAATTGAGCAAGCAAAGCATGTTAAATGCATTCAAATGATCAGCTAACAAACCCTCCTTCCTTTATTCTCAAAGAGTACAGCTTCTTTCTCAGGAATAGTTTATTCACCAAGGACTTCCCCTGATAAATAGATGCCAGTCTCTTCCACAAGGTAGATGCAGTCTTCTCTTCATGCACATTGAGAAGAACAAAGTCTGCCAAATAGAGCCTTATCAGCCCCTTAGACTTTCTATCTGCAAGGTCCCAATCTTCTTGCTTCATGCTTGTAGGTTTAGTTCCAGACACAGCAATCCAAAGATCTCGATTCACTAAGAGATCCTCCATTTTGAGTTTCCACAACTCAAAGTTACTGCCATTGAACTTCTCTATTTCAATCTTTCCTGACATGCTAGCCATCTCAATCTGTAATTAGAAATTGACAAACTTCTACAAGACTCCCACTGAATAGAATTGACACAAAAAACCCAACGTACCCACAAGGATAACACAACTGGCCAAGCTCTGATACCACTTGTAAGGAAAAATAGATGCGAAAACAATTCTCCTAACGTCAAAACCTCAGGGAAGAATGTAGATACACATTTAAATTTTTACAATTACAGTCCAATTAAGATGCACATGAAACTAAATATCAGAAACAAAGTATTTGACAAACACATATGGACACCAGATATACGTGGGAAAACCCTTATGGGATAAAAACCCACCACACCAAGAGAAGTCACTTTGTATTACAGTAATAAAGATTACATACAAGTTTCAGACTTATCTTTCTAATGTTTGTTACAACAACATTCACCATAAACAATCTTGTACAGGAACCTTCAAGTTACAATCTACACAACATAGAATTCATCCACTGATACAATCACCCAACAATCCGTCAATTCAATCAACCCAACACAATCTGCAATCACAGAGTATAGTCATGTTGTTCCATGTCTGTCAAGCTTCCTCACATAACTGTCATAATGAACAATCTTCCAACTGTTCAGATTCGGCTTCTCCTATTGGTCCATGAGACTCCACATAGGACAGTCAAACGATCAAAAGAGTTCACACTATGTTGGCATCTCGGTGAGACACTAATAGTGTCTCGCTGATGCCCAAAAGCTTCATATCGATGTCGCCAAGAGTTATCGTTATCACCAAGATGTTCTATCGAGCTTTCTTGTGTTACACCGAAGCACCAAGCAGTCAGCGAGACCTATCGCTTTCGCCAGGAGATCATAGTGAGGTCAAAATGTCTCATAGTTGTGAGTTTACCATTCGGCAAGAGTATCGTTCTTCACCAAGACCTCACGCTGAGTCATCAAGGGTTATACCTAGCTCCAATCACCAGTTGGCAAGACTTATTAATATCACTAAGTGCTTTCTCCGAGATCTCTTATGTCACCTCGAAGCCATCAACAGTCGCCAAGACATATGTCCTTCACTAGGACTTTACTCTGAAATCTCTAAGTTACATCGAGACCACCATTCGCTAAGAGCTATACCGAAGACTTTAACTTCATCGGCAAGACTCACCAATGTTGTTGGGACTTCTCCCCGAAGCCCTTTGAGTTATCCCAAATGAATGCGGTCAGTGTTACTTTCTCACATCGGTAAGACTTCTTACCGATAGTATTCCTTGCGGCGAGAGTTTCCCCGATGACTTTAAACCAAACGCTGTCAGTGAGACTTTAACTATTCGCTGGGACATCATAGCGAGAATCCTTTAGTTATCCCGAAGACTTCAATACAAAACATATTGTCGGCGAGACTTTAACACATCGCCCAAACGTCTTCCCGAACGAAGCCTTTCGGCCAAGGGTCTCAGCGATAAGCGATAGAATAGCCTGTCGGCCAAAGATCTCCACGGGCGGTAAGAGGTCACCCCAAATGCTTCTTGTCACAATGATAGACTCCAAAGTATAACTATTTGGTGAGACTCCTCCAAGGTCACAGCGACCTGTACAAAACATGGTGTTCCAAACTACTCGCTGGCCATACATAAGAGCTGTCACACTGACTTGGCTCCTAAAGAGGTTTCGACCTGTGATGATTGAGGCATACTTTTCCAACAGGTTGTTGTTGCCCTACTTTTTCCCTTATTATTGTTCTTCCTTAATTTTATTTTTATTTGTCATTTCCTCATCATCCTTCTCTAATTAATTTTTGTTTCCCTTTAATTCTCATCATATCCTCTAGGGGTGGTTTATTGTCTACTAGATTTAGAATAAGGGGCTTGTCATGAATATGAGAATTAAGGGGCCTAACTAGATATTTCTCCTCTTCTCTTCCGTATAGATCCATTATTTCAATATGTTTATGAGATATATCTCATTATCACCTATGTTGTAAATAAGGCAATGATTGTAGTCTTAGTTGTAGAGATCTATCCCCTCATTATACGTTGGAGGGTCCCTTTATTAATAAGGTGGACCCATCTTTACTCTTGTAATTGTCATTGGGTGTGGTTTCTGCTCTTACTAATTAGTGCCTAAGGCTACTAAGTAGTACCATTTGAAATTATAAACTATAAATAGTTTGATGAGACCTTTGGGTATAAATTTATTACTTTAGTTCCTTAACTTTTTGGGAGACTATAGCTTGAATCTAGCCTAAAAGGGAGAATTGTGTCATACAACTCCTTGAAAGTTTCATCTAATGTGAAATTCCTAAAGCCAAAAATCATTTTCCTAATTTATTTTGATAATACCATTAAGAATTACTCTCTTTGTCTCTTGAGCCATCCTTGCTTAGAGACTTATTCCATCCATTCAAATTGATATTTAAGTTTGTAAAATTATTATAAAAGGTCTCATAGTACCTTAGAATCCTTGCTAGAAAGTATATTTCCTAGGAATAAATGATAGAATAAATTATCATATATAGGTCCTCTCCTTCTAGGTTTCTTTTTCTTCCCAATTTTATCTTAGGCTCATAAACAAACTTATTTAATTTAAAGCTACCAATTTTCTTAAGTTAGGTAACCTATAATTCCATTTTTTTTTCTATTGTCATGTTATTGCAAGTATATGGGAGGTTGTTCTATTCTCTCCCTCATCATAAAATAAATGATATAGATAAAATAAATCTACCCTAGGTATTCTAGAATAAATATCTTGTTTGAGACAAGTTTTGGAAGCATAAAAATTACTTCACAAAATCAATGAAGCCTAATCATAGCATAATTATCTTTAAAGAACCAATCCCCTTTGAATACACCTTGGATAAAATGCATGTTTCTCTCCCCTATCCTTAGAGGTATACCTCCCATGAGTGATACACTTGTAGGGATGATTAAAATTTTATTGAACTCATAACAAGACAAGACCTTAGATAAGATGGGAGTCCATATTGTAATAGGGTTAAAATTTCTTTAATTTATAGACCTTGCCACTGTTGGACCTACATATGAATAGAATGTAAAATTTTGATACAATATTAATTGGATGTGGTGAATACCTTTATGATATTTTACTTGACTAGTTGGTCGTGAAATTGATTCTCCATTAAGCTTAAGAAATAAAATGCTAGTATATTGTAGCTAGCTAGTGAGGGTAGATATTATTGTCATCTTCATATCTAAGTATGAATTCAAGCATGTGAATTTTTTTTCTTAAATGTGTTGAAGGTGATAATGAGGATTAAAATTTGGGTTACTATATACATCCATTATTCATTTATGATGTCAAGTTTGTTAGGGATGATTTCCTCCTAGAAGCTCAAGAGACCATACAAATAAAAATGGTGGAGGCCATATTGCACATTGAATTTTTTTTATGGGATCAACATTGAACCATAGATTTTATTTCTTATCTTTAACCTCCACCATTTAAGACCTAGAATTATAGTTATTGATAAGGAAACTATTAGTTCTTGGAAAGAATGGACCATAGTGATCATGTATTTTTCTAACAATGTATAAATCTTTGCCTCAAAGGAATCATCCATATTTCTATGTATCTCCCCAAAAGTCCCCTCCCCCAAAATTATAGTGGATTTGGTAGTCATAGGATCACAAATGAAATAAATTTCATCAACAAATAAATCCCTCTTAATTGTGTGGTTAAAGAGGGATGATTTATTCACCATAGATATTTTCTCATAGAGATATAGCTAAGTGAAATATGTGAAATATTATTGAGGCACATACAAAATCCCCTTCCTAGGGTTTTTTAGAATATGTACTACTATATTCTTTCATGTCTTTACCTTCAAATGTCATTTTGGATTTATATTCGCGCATACAAATGAAGGAAATTTCTACAACCTCTATGCCTTATTTTTCCCTTTAATGCTCTAAATGATCTACAAATATTTAACTCTCTTTATGGTCTAGGTGGTTTGCAACTAAGAGAGTTTAAAATCTATAAATGAAATATAAAGTAATAGTGGAAGTCATCTTAGAATATAGATGTTGGAATTCTAGCATTTACTCAATATCTACTATTAATAACTCTTCATAAATGGTTGGTGGCTCACATCATTTCAAAAATTAAATTTTTTCCTCTATGATCTCATTCTTTAGACATAAACCAATTACATGACTTTTAAAAATTTAAATTTGATAACTCTTATTGTCTTCTCAATGCCCTGAGAAGGACATGTGACTTGACATTATTATAGTAGGCCCATGCACTCTTTAAATAAAAGGGATCTACCTTTTAAGATTTTGATAGCTTTTCCACTAGCTTACCCCTTTCTATTTGATAAGGTTGTGAACTTATGTGGGCCATCAATATCATTTAATAAAAAAGTGTTGGTTTGGCCTTAATTTTTCTTTTTATGATTTGGGAATGAATATACCATACAATTTCTAGAGCATCCTCCTCCTATGAGTTATTAATAGCCTTAAAAATTTATTTCATTTTCTATTGACCAATAGTGCATCTCAATCTACCAACACTCCTCCCAATTTCCCTTAGGGTAGCAAGGGGGTGTTACCTAGTGTAGATGATGTCAAGGATCTTTCTACCAAACAAGTTCTTGATGTTTGTTTATATTTTTTCAATTCATCGTGAATTTAAATAAAGGATCATGGGTAATCTTGAACAATTGATTAATAAGATTCTAGTTAAGGAATATACTATCATGAAACACATAGGCACAATAAAAAGATAAACAATCGCAATGAGGAAGAACATTAAATATGGTAAAAAAAAATATTTTATTAATATCAAATGTAGACATTATAGAATTGAGTGAATACGATATAGACTTTTGGCCTTGCCAAAAAAGGTCCATGACTATCTACATATAATTATTATTTATACAAAATTTTACAACAAGATTTTGATAACCAAAATTAGTGAGATGTAATCAATGTGTCTTGTGTTGAATTCAAATTCACCAACCTATTTGCATGCATTGAATACATAATAATATAACATTAATATAATAAAATCTAACAATTAATGCAAATTAGGCAATCCATTGCATTTTGCATTAGATATCTCTATAGAGATTTGAACTTAGGTCTCCACAATGAGAATCCAATATTTTTACCAATTAAACCCAACCCCTTGAACTATTATTGTTATTTTGGATTTGACTATTATGTATTTTAAAATAAGTTTAAATTGATTTATGCATAATTATATACTAATATTTTTTATGTTATACAATTTTATAATCAAAATTCATTAGAAGGTTAGCTCAAGATTTAAAATTGATATTTATTTATATATTTTATGTCATTAATTGCAAAATAATTATAATTTGTTTACTATCCTATATCTTTTAGCTTAAAATTGTAATACATAACTATCAATTTTATATGTGTATATATATATTTATGTTAAAAATATATGTAACAAATTATTAAAATGATTAGTTTAAAAAGATACAACTATATGTATTATATAAAAAGATATTATAAAGAAATGTTAAGGACAATCAAATTTAAAGTGTATAACTATCATTTACTCACACACATGAATAACCATGAAACTTAAAATGATAAAATAAAAGTCATAAGATTTCAAGAAACAAACACAATTTTATTTTTTTTTCATACTAAGAATGGTAATCAAAGACATGTATTCATGCATTTATTTATATGCGTGTCATTGTCATTGCTTGAGTTGTATTCAATTATTAAAGATGTCCATCTCTAAGTATAATTTATGACAAGAAATCCTCAAAAGAATAAAACTATAATAAGATGATTTTTTTTTTTAAAGTTACAATACGAATGAAAGTGTAGTCTATTTATATGATAAAAACTCCATCGCAATCACCATTTTATTATTGAAGAAGAATAAAATTCTAATGATAATAAAATTATTTATAATTATCATTTTCATAAAAAAATAAAATTACGTTTTACATAAAAATATTTTGTCTCTAAATTTAAATGTTATACTTTACATAAGAATAATTCATCTATAACATTAGGGACATGGGATCTAGCTTGATTGGCTAAAGCATCGAGGCAAGAGGTCACGAGGTTCAGGGTTCTCTCGTCACGAGGCCAGTCTTCCCTCATCCCCGTGGTATTGGAGGGCGTGTTGCGCCAACATCATAATCAAGTGAAAAAAATTTAGCTTTAAACTTCTATAAAATACCTTCTAAAATTCATTCCATCAAAATTTTAAAAAATATCTACCCTTAAGTAAATATACTTAAAATATATGCATTTAAAATTACTTCAACTAAAATATCCTTGTACAAGAGATAATGACCCACTCAATTATACTTCATAGAGTGGTACGTGTGAACACAATATAAGCCTTAAAGGACGGAACTTAATGCTGATTTGTATGTTTCCTCTTTGTAACGTTAAACTTTATTTATGTTGACGTGGAAAAGGAAAGAATCACGAGTTTTAAATGGGAAGAGTACCTTTAAAGTATCATTGCTATGCATTTTAATAAAAAGAGTGTTTTTTATGGAAAATAAATGGTTGTCATTTTCTATTTAGTTTATTTTGAGGGAGAGTGTTTGATATATTGATTAATAGTATACTATTGTGTGAAGTTAGGTCTTTCATTTTATATTATTCATCTATTATTTACACATTCTTATGTACGTACTATTTGTTCTCTTTCATATTCACATGCTATCATACATTCACTCTATCCATTTGATAGTCACATTTATGCTTGCACTTATTCTCGTGTCTACATTATTCACCCACTCCATTTTTTGTCTTAGGACTAGTTCACAATTGTGAGGTTGACCTCATGATTGCAAACTTGTCCTACCTAAATTTCAATTTAAAAGTTTGAATATGATTGATTTCCCACTTTTACCCTTTTCACATAGGGTTTCTTAAACACAAGTCATGATATGTTGTTATATCGTCTTGTATTTAAAGATATTCAATACATTCATTCTAATAATTGAGAATCAAGGAACTAACTCACATTCACACATTTTGATTGTTATTATGAAAGGAATCTAGTTCTACACAAGTATTCCAGAAACATATGCATGATTGAAGATTGTTGTTTTCTATTATTCACACATTTGTGAGGGTTGACCTAGGAGAATATGTCTTGTTGTAACACATTGACAACCCTACAAAAATACATGTTTAAATGCCACTAGTCCACATATGTCAAGAAGCATAGAGGAAATCAAGACATACCTATCAAAGTTGATAAAAAAGGTATGCAAGCCACTGTATTAGGACAAGTTTATAAGTGCAAGGCAAGTTCATAGTTATGAATTTATCCCTAACAATTAGATTTTTTGTAATGTCCCAAGATTTTGTCTAATACATCAATAGTTAAAAATAAACAAATAGATTTTTTACATTAAAAGTATGGCATTTATATGTCAAATTGGTCACTCATATACATATGGTGTTGTGACAAAGCATAATGACACATAGGAAAGCCATCAATAATGCACCAAGTATGATGGCACAAGCAAAAGACTTAACCATATCAGTGGCAAGGTCACCATGACAATCATACAAGAGGATATACTTTCCTTTTTGATAGAGATTAGGCACAAACCCATAATCTTGTTATCTTGTAACACAAGGAATAGAATGAGAGTGATACTTGCTTCATTACATATCCCAAGACTAAATAATCAACATCTAAGATGTGGGAATGAAATTTACTCACTAGCATTACTAACATAAGAGGTAGGTCAATTGGAAAATACAAGGTCACAACCAATCAATTTTTTTACTATTCGATTATGCATAAGGGCACATAAACAAATCACAATGAATAAAACCTAGGGATCATATTATTCTAACAACCACTCACACTCACATGAAATATATAAAAGAGGATGAAGATGATACAATGGTACATCCCACAAAATTTGACACCAAGAACATGTGTTCAAATCATAGACATGATAATTATGACTTGGTATACACACCAAAGGTTAGGTATGAGGATATCAATATCTCACGAAGTACCCATAGGATCATGTAAATTAAGATCTTAGAAACACAAAGAAGACTCTTAGGAACAATTTTCCTTCAAGATTTTCTTTAAATGTGCAAGAAATTATTATTGTTTAAGGGTTCATACAACAATACACTTCAAGGAACTAGTGCAATTTTAGGACTCCAATGCACCTTTCGGATACTAACACACTTGTGCTATAGTCATCCAATTGTATAGTCGTGTGCTCTTATCTTGGTCAAGAATTCACTAAAACTAACTTCCCAAATAAAAAATCATACGTTTCTAAGGAATTTCTTGCATTGAACTTAGTTCTCTAATGAAGTATAGTCACAAAGATAACCAATTAAATTCTAGGAGCTTAACCATAATGTTTCATACTTTCCCAATATCCCTACATTCACACAAAAAGTGCACATCTACAAGGATGTAGATCACCACGTGGATCTAAGGATCATGTGCTAATAGTGTTAGAAAGATAAGGGAACCCAATGGTACACCTAACTCACTCTAGATTAGTCACTAATACTATTTATGAATTCCAACACCTAAAGTGCCATATCACACAAGTATTTCAAGCACAACTCAAATTTAAAGGTAATACACTTAGAGAATTCACAAAGACTTCATTAAATATTTAAAATTGCATACACCTATTCACTTGTATGCATGGGTACACAAATGTGTTAAGAATGGTAAGCAAGTTACTAATATGAACACCACATGTGATACTATTTTCAACTACCCATTACATCAATTATATGTAGCATACATTACATATGCACTAGTTTGTATGTTCATTCTACAAGAATAAGAAACTAGGTTTTCTAATCATGTGTTTATCACATAGTTAAACACAAGAAAAATATATGAAATCACACACACATTCAAAATCAATGACAAGATGTGCCAAATGTAAATATAGATTTCTCACCACTTATGTGGGTAGATTACTGTCCAACTCAAATGAGTTAAAATTAATAGTTAAAATTTTACAAAGGAGGTCTCCAACACCTCAAATTATACATTTTCTTCAAACTACATAATAATGAAAAGATACAATGTTCACTAAAATATTAAAATCATTTTGCATGAACTCTTGAGCTTCTCTAAAGGATTTGCTGGTCTTCAATGGTGTTTGAACACCACACACCATGTGGAACCCATAGGACCACCCCTATTAACTAGGAGGGAACCAATTAAGTAGTTCAATAACACTCATGCAAAATAAAGTGGTTGAACATACTAATCACATCTCACACTTAGAGTTCTCAAGAAAATAATACATAAGGGATACCCAATCACTAATCAATGCATACACATTCCAATCATGTCAATACATGGAACACTAAAGAAGTATGCATGATGATTCTACCAACACCATCAATGCATATTTATAAAATATAAAAAATCATACTAGTGTTGAACACTCAAAATACTGAGAGGGGAGGTGAATCAATATTCTCTTAAATTATTCAAACATTAAACATCCAATCACTAATACATATTCAACTATAGCAAGGAAAGAAATCAAGAAATAGTCACAACATCTCATAACACATGAACACCAAGATTTTTACAATGGGAAAAACCACAGTGAGGGATAACTCACAATATATTATAACCAATTATAGTATATTAATAATATGCTCACTGCAGGTCACTATCCAAGTGGACTCACTGTCCACAGAGAAAAGATAGAGGAAAGAAGGTGGCTCACAAACTATTTTAACCGTTGCAATTGAATCTTATGTATGCATGAATTATAGTTCTATTGAAGCACAATACCAATCTTTATCTGATTCAGGTTCAACACTCTACCTCGCTCTTCATTCACACAATTTTGGTCTTCAACTCAACATTCACAACTTAATTTTTCACTACTCTGCTCAACTTCGCATCACACACATCATATGTCACATTCATCATCAATATATATCTTAAAACACCAAAAATAATCTATCATATATATTCGCATCAAGAATAACATCAATTAGGTTGGCCTAATTATATGTAATACACAAAAAGTAACTCGTTGGCTCCAAAAAATTTCATCCATAACACACTCCACAATTTTGTTAGTGGTGTAGCGGTAGGAGATATTTTCTCCTAATTATATCTTGCTCAAGGCAGATCAACCTTCATCTTTTATAAATAAAATATATTTGCTCTAGGTCGGCCCTAGAGAGAAGGCCACCTAGTTTGGTATTTATAGAGGATGGAGTCCTCTCATTTATCATCAATTCATT
The DNA here is from genome assembly GCA_007258455.2 of Sequoia sempervirens. Classification (NCBI taxonomy): domain Eukaryota; kingdom Viridiplantae; phylum Streptophyta; class Pinopsida; order Cupressales; family Cupressaceae; genus Sequoia; species Sequoia sempervirens. The sequence goes on along the minus strand of VDFB02251982.1, from coordinate 25,643 downwards.
CAACTCTCCAATTCAAATCTTCAGCAACAATAGTAGTTCACTTCCTAGTAGCATATCTGATTTTTACAAGAAGTGTTATCATTCGATTCAAGGAGAAGTGACATATCTTATTGTATAAGACTCAACCTTATTTAGGGCCTTATTTTGTATGCAATTTTTGCACAAGTATTATTTTGATATATAAGAGAATATTCTTTGTTGGGTTTTTCTCCCTCAAGTAGGAGGGTTTTCCTAGGGTAATCACTATGTTCATTGTCTATGTGTTGCATTTTTTGCTTATTACATTTTTTATCCTAAAAACTAACATGGTATCAGAGCAAGTTTAGAGAAGATCTGATCAGATTTGTCTAAGCATTCTTCATTAAATATCATTCCATCGATAGCAAATTTGGAGCATACCTTAGAAGTAGATCTAAGCTGTTTTTTTAAAAGCAATCTTGAAGGCAATTTTTTGAAGACCTAAAGGGCGATTTCTAGCAAATTTAAGAGCAGTCCTTGAGGCAAATTTTTGCAAAGCTAAAAGGTGAATTGTGGTAGACTTAAGTGCAAATCTTCAAGGGCGAGTTGTTGTAGATTTAAAGACTATCTATTGCAAAATTGAAGGACATTTTATGTAGAACTTAAAGGGAAAATACCTGTAGACCTATGAGTAGAAATTCTTGAGCAAAATTGTAAAGAGTTTCAAATCTTATTGGAGAAAAGGGGTCAAACATTCATCTATCATGTGGATGGGTAAGCAACTGGTGAAGTTTATTTGAGTGATAGATTCAAATGATGCTTTTGAATGAATCTATACAGATTGTTGCTCTAGCTGGTTGTAGTCAGAATACTCTTGATAGCCATCAAGCATTTGGAAGTTTGGACGATTATTCAACAAGGATTAAATCAATTAAGGGCTAATCAGACTCAGCTACAGGTCTAGCTCAATGGTGTACCAACAATAAAGATATGCGTATTTTATGATCATGAATTTTATGTAGTTAATAATAATTCATGCAATAACATTGGGAATAGTGAATCATGTATGCTTCTATCATTGGTCTATATATTTATCTTCAAAGTAGTTTGATTCTATAAACTATTATTAATCTCTCTAAAATGCAGGATGGATTGAGGAGCAAAAGGATGATGAGAGATTGCATAAGGAATTCAAAGGGAGGAAGAGCTTGAGGCATTCTATGAGGAAGTCATGCCGGCTGGAGAAATGAACAAACATGGAGACATAACTTGCAGCCATGGGACTGAGTTTGTGGCACATAACTCTCTTGATTCTTCACTAGAGACATCTCTTGAGGGAACAAGGTTGGGTCAGCCTTGGATGGAGAGTTTACATCAACAAAGAAGATTGAGAAAGATGAAGACACTAAACAACATAGAACCTATACATATTGTCAATGTGATTAGTTTCTTTGAAGAGGAGGAAATGACATTCAGAGGGAGTTAAATTCAAGGAATGAGTTGAGAGCATGTCCGAGAAAAGGATTAAGGTTATAAGATCAGTCAATGGAGGGGAGTTCACTTCTAGAGGATTTCCTTGCAATCTCTGAGGTAGGGATCAAGAGGGAGTTTTGTGACTCACTAAGAAGAAGTGAAGGTGTCAGCTAAGTGGGTTGCATTGTTGCAAGGATAGGTGCTAAAGTCCTTGGAAGACCTCTTCAGCTGCAGAGAACAAAATTGCACAAGATAGTCAATCTGGATTTGACATTGGTAGCTCCACAAACCTATTCAGAATAGGGTGATTTGGGATGAGGTCGAGGATAGTCCTGAACTCTCACAAGTCAGTAGTGTCAGAGGTGTGCATTGGAAACCATTCCTCTAAGGCAATCATTGTAGGAAATCTTGGACGAGGAGGTCAAGAGGTTGATGCAAGTACTTGGAGCTTCAAAGGGAATCACATCATCATGAAGATTTTTTGTAATGTATATTTCTCTGAGACGGAGAAATATGAGGTGAAAGCCCTTGAAGTGTATATTTCTTTGAGACAGAGAAATATGAGGTGCAAGCCCTTGTTCATCTCTGAGACTGAGATGAGACGTCATGTTGAGAGAGTCCATGACGATATCCCGTTGAGAGACTCCATGATGAACCCTTGTACATATCTGAGACCGAGGTGTGTTTCTTTCCACACATGGGAGTAGCCATTGTGGACGTCATGTTGAGAGACTCCATGATGACATCATGTTGAGAGACTCTGTGATGAACCCTTGTACATCTCTAAGACTAAGATGTGTTTCTTTCAACACATGGGAGTAGCCATTGTGGACGTCATGTTGAGAGACTTCATGATGACATCACGTTGAGAGACTTCATGACGACATCATGTTGAGAGACTCTGTGATGAACCCTTGTACATCTCTGAGACTGAGATGTGTTTTCCAAAAATGGGTGTAGCCATTGTGGACATCATGTTGAGAGACTCCATGATGAACTCTTGTGCATCTCTAAGAATAATATGTGGTTTTCCACAAATGGGTGTAGCCATTGTGGGCGTCGTGCTGAGAGACTCCATGATGAGGATATATGGAAAATACCTCCCTAGCTAAGAGGGAGTGTTAGTGTTGTAGCGGCAAGAGATATTTTCTCCTAATTATATCTTGCTTAAGGCAGGTTGGCCTTCATATTTTATAAATAAAATATATTTGTTCTAGGTCGACCCTAAAGAGAAGGCCGCTGAGTTTGGTATTTATAGAGGATGGAATCCTCTCATTTATCATCAATTCATTCAACTCTCCAATTCACATCTTCAGCAGCAGTAGCAATTCACCTCTTAACAGCAAATCTAATTTTTACAAGTGTTATCATTCGCTTCAAGGAGAAGTAACATATCTTACTGTATAAGAATCAACCTTGTTTAGGGCCTAATTTTGTATGCAGTTTCTGCACTTATTATTCTGATATATAAGAGAATATTCTTTGTTGGGTTTTTCTCCCTCAAATAGGAAGGTTTTCCCAGGGTAATCACTGTGTTCATTGTCTATGTGTTGCATTTTCTTCTTATTACATTTATGATCCTAAAAACTAACAAATTCAAATCTCAAAATGCCTTAAGATAGGTCTACATGGACCTATAATAGTTCCCAAATAAGCTAACAATACTTATTCATCCTTCACACAACATCAAACATGTTAGGTCGGCTCCATATAAGACCTAAAAGAAAAAAACCTTCATCTGTGTATCTGCATCTCAAGACATGGACCTCAAAACTTGATACCATCTAGAATTCATGCTCCGCTGACACCTAGCAACTTAACTTCAACATCGCAAGGCCAAAAACTTATCCGCAAAGAAGTGTGTATTCTCCCACACAAACATATTGTATAGAAAATTGATTGTAATATGCCAAGCCAAACTCTATTATTCATATCTCTCAAACTGTTTGTCCGATCAAGATGAAATCTTGGATTTAGGTACATCTAACATCTTCCAAATTAATTTTTAGAATCATAGAGTGATATCATTATTTTTGGAGTGGTGCAGACCCAAAAATTGATGCACTATAGCACTGAACTGGCAGATTTGACACTTAGTCAAATTTCTATGCAACTAAACTTTCTAGACCAACTCACTTGAACAAATATCTTCCAGAACACCTCATAAACCTATTAGGATTACCCAAGGTGATCCAAAACAATGTTGACATCATTGACAACACCGTATCATGTACTATCCATGCTCATGTTACCAAACAACATCATCAATGACAATCTCCTCAAACTTTTAACAATATGCCCCTTTGTCATTGATGACAACATGCCAAAAATATTCTCCAATACTCCCTCTTTGACATCAAGGGTAAAGGGAACCTATGCAAAATTGTTCTGACTCTTACCAGAACTCCCCTTGAATGATGTAGTCATATATATACAGTTGGAAAAATAATGAATTGACTCCCCCCTGAGTCATGTACTAGAGAAGAAACTCAAAATTGTACTAAAAAGTTATTCTATATGGTATGCATATGTATATAAGTAGTTTGAACATAGATACCAAAAATGCATAAAAGAATAAAAGATAGGTCAACTGGAGGTGGTTGAAACCTGCAACTTCTTCAATTGATCTTCCCAAGCTTTCCTACCAAGTTCCCATTCTTTCTTGGCCTCTGCAAGCAGCCTATTTTGCATTTCAAATTCTAATATAAGTTCTTCTCCTTCTTCCGGAGTAGCAGGTGTCAGATTCATCTTATTTTATTTATCTCTGTTGAGAAGAGCTCTTGAAACAAGTGTAAGTCTAGTATTGACCAGATCCCCTAACTCTCCAAACTACAAAATAATATGTTCTTTTTGTGCCTACAACTAGAAGAAATTATTGTGAAGATCCTCTATGGAATTCCTTGTCACATAGGTGAGGTTAACTATTGGGTCGTATGCACTGGAGGTGACATTGATTTGAGAATCAATAGAGTCCATCTCCTTTCTTATGCTTTGTGTGGCTTTAGGCCACTTCATGCCATACTGAAGCAATGCCTTAGCCTCATCCATGCACCCTTAAACATCCTTCAATAGTTGTAAAAATTTCTTATGTGCAATAGCACATTTCTATGTGAGCTCCAACATTATTTTATCACTAATCCTATTCTCAACCTCTTTCTCTGCTTCTACCTTTAAATCAAATATATAAGTTTTGAAAGAATCAATCAATAGTTTGATAGTATCCACACTGGAGAGATATGTGTCTAGGTTTGATCTAGGTATGATCTCTTGCAATGCATTAGCTACTTCATCCATTAACTATCCACTCCTTTGATGTGTTTCAATTATCTCCTTCCTGGCAGATATATGGAACATGTCTCCTAGTTGAAGCTTGTGGATAGGAGATATCTTGTTCAAACCAACATTCCCTTGATTCATTGGCAATTGAAACAATTGTGAGGACACAACCGGTTGGAAACTAGGATGAGCACTCAATAAATTTCTCAAAGAATCTCCAGAGGAGCCGAAAGATTCACTGAGAGTCTTTTTTATCTCCACAACCTTTTCCTTTTATTCCTTTACAACCTTTCCAGAGTCAACTGGTTCATCTTTTTTTGCATCTCTGGATGCATCCTTATTTGTGTCTTTTTCTTCTACTACATGATCTTCTTCTTTTTCTTTATCAACCTTTTCTTCTTCATTCTCCACATCATAATTTTTATCATAATCAACCTTGTTTTTGTTCTCTTCCTTTGCAATACTTTCATTGTTTGTCAGAGGAGAAACTTCATCATTTTGTATTGGAGGAAGAGTGTACATTTTCCTTTGCAATGTCTTCTCTGATCATTGCATCCTTGTCATCTTCTTTTGTCATGTCCTCCACTCCTGGAGGAGTGTTGTCCAATGCAACATCATTGTTAGTATCATGATCATATTGAGCATCATCTTTCTACAATGCTTCTTCTTCTATATTAGGTTCTGGAGAATTGAATTCAACGTTCATTTCTTCTTCAACTATCAAAAGAAAACCTAAATTCTGTACAATTTCCCCTGCTTTATCATTTCTTTCTTTCTAGATTTTCTCAAATCATCTTTATCTTTTCCCATTAGGACTGTTACCCTTCACTTAGTCCTTAGCTCCTTGTGGTATATGGTTGCCAATGTGGATTTTTCTTCCTTAGATAGTGGAGCACCAACCCTTTTTAAGGCTTCATCTTTCAGCCTTTCATCTTATTTTATTGCCTCCTACCTTCTCTCCAACAAAATATTCCATAGATCATTAGGGATATCCTTATTGATATTTTGCATATCAACTTCCAGTACAACAATGTACTTGAATACGGACCCAATGATGGTGGCCTTGTCCACCTCATCTGCATCCTTGTACAAATATGCTATCTCCTTCAACATTTCATTTTGCAAAATACTATTAAATAGTGCTTCTAACTTCATTGGGGAATGAGGCCTTACCAATTCCGATTGTTTTTGTTTCTTGAATTTCACCAGAGACTTCTTCTAACTTGTTTCCTTTTCTTTCTTTTTCTCCAGAGAAGCCTTCTTGGCCTCCTTCTTTTCCCTCATGTGAATCTTGAATGCTTATTTCTCTTCCTCTATCTCCCCTTCGCTCTTAGTGTCAATTACATCATGTCTTTTCCTCTTTCCACTAGCTTCACCATGTGAAGCCCCAATTCTTCCTCTCCCAACCAACTGTGGTCCTTCTTCTTCTAATTCCTCCTCTTCATCAACAACATTTATTCTAATATCTTTCTCTCTTGTATCTTTTTGTTTCATTCTTTTATTGGCTGGGGTAGTAGGCGGTGCAGTGGTAGCAGACTTCTTCTTCTCTACCCTACACAATCGAAGGGGATTTCTCCCTTATCGGAGGACTAGTGGTAGACATTCTCTTTTCTCCAATGGAGGGAAAATCCTTAGAGTAATTTTGGATTGATGGCGGTGTGGTAGTTGTTCTACCTGATATCCTTGAGCTACCAGAGGCTTCTTCAACACCCATATCTACTCTAGCTCTTTTCCTTGCATACTGCACCTTCTCCTTTGAAATTCCATATTATTGTGCATAAATATGAACCATAACATCAACATTTTTCCTGATCTACACTTTGTTTTTTTCCATGTGGACTTCCATGGAATTTTCCTCATAAGTCCCATACCTTGTTTTTGTAGTGTCCTTAGGACTTTTTAATAAAACATCTGCACAACCAATAAGCTTTGTCTTTGTTACCTCATAACCTAATTTAGGAACCCAAAAAAATCTTGGTTCCATTGCTTCAATGACAAAATGTACCTTTCCATAATTATCCTAAGAATTCTCTCTCTTTCATGCATTATTTTTTTAAATACTACAAAGAAACCAGTAAGGGCATCATCTTGTGCATTGAAATCTCCAAGGATCCTCATGTAATCTACAATTTGATGAGAAATAAGCCTTCCACTTATCCAATTTATCTTTCCAATTACGAGAAGCTCCTTCAAAAACTAGAAAAGTAAGCACATGACCAAAGTTCCATACTTAAACACATATTTCTTTTCCCTTGTCTACTTTAGATTCTCCATTAGTTTTTCCCTAAGAAACTCACACAAGTCATAGTTTGCAACATTTTATATCATCTCATGTGCCACATTGCTTTTGGTAGAAACTGAGTTATCTTGGTTAGTAAAGCAAATCTTGTAGCCAATAACTATAGCAGTATACCTAATAACTAGGTTTCTAATAAGATTTACTACAAGTTCTCTCTAGTCGAATGTAGCACCTATTTTCTCCATCACCTCTTTATTTTTAATTGACTTCAGAATGGGAACAGGTCTAGTAGAGCATAGACCGATGAACTCTCTTATTACTTCCTTTGTGATTTTTTGAGGCGCATCAATAAAACAAAATTGGTCATGAACTCTTCTCAGAGCCATTCTGATCCACTTGATATCATAAAAGAAATTGGGGAACCACTGCCATACATCTAGTTTCTTCTTAGCTAGGTTTTGTATTATGGATTTAGCATGAAGTACTCACCAGTTAACTCATTTGACCATATATTGCTTAGCTTGTTGGGAGAATACATTTCCATTTTTTCATGAATATATTCCCTAATATCCTCATTCAATAAAACCCCATATGGAATGTGCAAGAAAGTACCTAGTGGGTCATCTTCTATGGATTTTGTAGGGTATCTTTTGAATTTAGGTTGTGGTTTCTTTGTATCCCCTATAAGCTTAGGTGTATCCATTGCAATGTAGATACAAACTTATTTCAAACAAAGATTTCTGAAAACTAGGGAACACAAGATTCATGAAATACATTTTTATCTCCATTCGTCGAACTAGGGTTTCAACACACTAAAAACACAAAATGCATTGAACTCTTTGAATTCTTCTTCACTTCCTTGACTCTTTTCTTGAATCTTCATTTTCCTTTGCCTTTGTCTTCACCACTTGTCTTCTTTTCTTGTCATCTTCTTTCTTCATCATCTCTATCTTCTCTTTACCTTGTACCTTGCTCAATCTTCATCATCAGGTTCTCAATTATCTTTGCCTCTTCCAAAAGGACACAAGACTGCTCTTTTGATTTCTTCTCCAACTCTTTGCTTACCCAAGGACACAGGACTATCCTTGCACACTTTCAAATTTCCTCCAAGGACACAAGGTTGTCCTTGCAAACTACTTCTTCTCCTCAACAATCATCCTTCATATTATTGACTCCCATCAGTGGAGTATCTTCATCAGGGCTGCAACTTTTTAGTTCTTTCAGAAATAAATCCATTAGGTTCTAATTGCAACACAACTCAGCTTGCCTCACCTAGGTGTTCCACTTACTCTTCCCTAGTATCTTGGGCTTTCTCAATGCATCTTAGATGGATAAGCACCTGCAACCAACCAATAATCTCAACCTACCATCAGCAACAACATAACTAGAAACAACTTTCCCAGAGCATCTTCAGGCTCTGATACCACTATGATGCAGAGCATCCTAACCAACACTCAACAACATCAATTTTTCAAGGGAATTTCAATCCCAAATAGAATCAGGAGAAGATCAAATATGTAATCATCAACTTTTCACTTAGCTTCATCAAAATACTTTCAGTCTTCCAATCTACACAACTTCAAGGCATCAAGTCAGCATTCCAATTTCAACAAAATCATGTTCCATACCACCAAGTTGATCTAAATCAAACAAAACTCAAATTAGGACCTTTGTAGCAGTCCTCTCATTTACCATTAGCATCTTTACATAATTTATCAAGTTCAACAAACTCAACAATTACATAGTACTTCAAGCAATCACTACTATTCTCATTTTCCAAGGCAATAAAACACTTATGCCAAATCAGATTCAATTCCTCTTAACCATCAACAAAATGTCAATATTCCTTCAAGTCACAAGGTTCATCATACTTTGATTGAATCAACTCAATATATCTATATTTACATATCAGATCTGCCTTACCCTGCAATTAAGGCACCTAGACATACCATAGAATCACCATTCCAAAAGATCAAAACAATATACACATCCCTCCAAAAACATCTTTAACAACATGAATACAACAGTTTCCAACTACTATCAATTCCTTTTGTCACCATTTTGCACAAATCATTGTTTTAGCAGTCATACATCAAGCTCCCTTGTAGGTTGCCAAAGCCCTTAATCAGGTGATTTATTTTCAAGCACAAAGCCTAATTACAAACTCAACATACATTTTGAGACCTACTTATACATTCTTTCACATTTCTAACTGACACAAGAGTTTGGTCTTCAAAAATTATCAGAAAACTAGCCTGAACGCTGTCAAAGGCTACTAGAATAGGCCTTTTTTCCAAAGGAACCCCCTTTTAGACTACTCCAAATCACTCAATACCCAAAAAAAGTCTTATAAAATGATACAAAACTTGGGATTTCTTCACTTTTATGGATTGAAAGGCTCAAAACTGCACTGATTTGTCAAACCCTTGTTTATAGGGTGAAAACACAAGAAATAGGGAGGGTTTCTTGAACAAAGCATTTGCAAACCTCTATTTCTCCAGCCACCACCTGGAACATGATTGTTTATGTCTGCCAAGACCTTTGGAACCAACTCCAAGCCCATGCACTTGATATTTCTCCACTGTCATACTGGAAACTATTCATTCTAACTGAAAAACTCAAAATTTTCTCCTTTAACACAACAAATCTTCCACATCTTTGCTTACCCTTGCACACACACACATCTACATAACAAAATTTACAAAATAAAACATCCTACTTATCCCATCCCACCATTCTACTAAGCTTCCATTGGTGGGATGGGTCTCAACCTCTCAAATGAATCTCAAAACCTTCTTTGAATGAACTCTACTCGGGACTTAGGTAACTGTCTTTTCTCCTTTTAATTCCTTAAACTAACCTCCCAAAGAGTTTGAAATGAAGTTTAACACGTGCCCAAATGTATTCAAACAAGAATCTACTTTGATATTGCTATACTATCAATACAAGATGGAAAGAATAGAAGAAGGTGATGCTAACATAGAAAACAGGGGCTTTTATTCAAGTTTTTGATCAAGAATACAAGGATTCTTCCCAAATCATCTCTTTCCTTCACCATACACGGATTTTTATAAATGTTTCCCTTCAAACCAACTGCTTTTCCAACTTCCACTCGATGCAACTACCTTTTACTCTTAATATGCCTGATTTTCTTGATTTTGCTTACATAATTAATTTTTAACAACTCTTCCCACCTTTTTGACAAAATGTGACCACCTAGTGATTTATTCTATGACTTTATTACATTAAAATTAGCCTCTTCATGGCCTTGACACAAAAATTTAGACTTGAACATATAAATTGGACAAATTATCCTTTTAAAGGCATTACAAGTTTTAGGTGCTCCTGCACCAATTGATTAGCCTTGTGTCCAAATCTATAGCATGTACAATAATAACCATTGAAAGGTTGAATCATTCTACCATTTTTATATGCATTCATCATTTTACTTTTCATTCACTTGATCTATGACCAAATATTTTGCATGTAAATCATTGACCAATAAAGGATGAAATATTCTAATTCATTCTACTTCTACATTCCATTGCTTTATGTCCAAATTTATTGCAAGAGTAACAAAAACCATTGAAATATGCATACCTTTGAGCATTTAGTTGTCTAACCAGAGGTCTTTTAGCTTCATTTCTTTGATTTTGGATCTTTCCATTGTTCTTCTTGTCTTCAGTCTTCTTTGCATTAGGTGTCTGATCTGCTTTTGAGCTTTCACCTCTTTCAAATACTAAGCCACCTTTTTCTTTGGATACTTTCTGGCTTGCAATCATCTCATCAAGCATTGTGGAACTCATTTTGAATTTTTCTTCATGACTTCTTTATTTTTCTAGATCTGATAGTAGGTTTACCACTTCTTTTCCAAGCCTTATGCATTCAATAGATTTACTTTTTATCATTGCATTTAGACATTCCTCAACTCTTTTCTTTTCTTCAACTTGCACTTTCAAACAAATGATGGATTCATTCGCTTGTTTCAATTGCTCATTAACTTCCTTATGCTTTTCTTTGAACTTCTTGATTTTCTCTCTCAAATTTTTGACACATTCATTTGCTTCTCTGACATTTTCCTTCAAATCTTTGTTTTCACCTTAAATCTTTTCAATATCTCCAAGAGTAACTTTGATTTATCCATCTTTTTCAAGAATGCAATCTTCTTCTATGTATCCAACAATAGGGATCTCTTCCAGAGAAATAGGAAACCTTCTATCAACCATGTGCTCAATTTCCAAGACCTTCCTAAAGTGGTTAAGCCCCTTCCAAGGAACCAAGCTTTGATACCAATTGTTGAACACCCAAAATATTGAGAGGGGGGTGAATCAGCTTTCTCTTAAACCATTAAAACATTAAATATCCAATCACTAATGCATATTCAATTGTATTAAGGAAAGAAAGCATGAAAAAATCACAACATCTCATAAAACATGAACACCAATATTTTTACATGGAAAACCCAAAATGGGAAAAACCAAGCTGAGGGTTAGCTCACAATATATTATAATCAGTTATAGTATATTATAGAAATGTTCATTGTAGGTGGACTCACTGTCCATAGATAAAATATAGAAGAAATAAGTTGGCTCACAACCTATTTTGAATTGTTACAATTGTTTCTTATGTATGCATAAGTTATAGTTCCATTGAAGCACAATAACAATCTTTATCTAATTTTGGTTCAACACTCTACCTCGCTCTTCATTCACAAAATTATGATCTTCAACTCAACATTCACAACTTAATTTTGCACAACTCTACTCAACTTCGCATCAGACACATCACATGTCACATTCATCATCGATCTATATCTCAAAACATCAAAAAAAATCTATCATATATATCCACATCAAGTATAGCATCAATTAGGTCGACCTAATTATATGTAATACACAAAATGTAACTCGTCGGATCCAAAAATTATTATCCATAACACATGCCACAATTCAAATCTCAAAAAACCTTAAGATAGGTCGACATGGACCTATAATATATGTTGGAATAATGTGCCTCAATCCCACAAGCTGAAACCTCTGAAAGAGCAAAATTGGTGTGACATTCCTTCTGTCTTGTCAATTGGTGTTGTCGCTGTGACTTGTGGCGTTCATTGTAACCCTCTACCAAGTGGAGATCTCTGGCCAACGGGTTGGTGTCTAGCGGATGTCGAGGAGACTCATGGAAACTAGGTCATCGGTGTAACATGTGACTTCGATAAGAACTCCTGGCGATAGTTGGTATGTCTCACCGACAGTATACACTCAAAGTATCAGAGTAGCACAAAGGCCTCGGTATGAAGTCTTAGCGATAGTTGATTGTCTCGCTGATGAATGTGGTTTTTCTGAATGGATGGCGTCTTCATTGTAACCTCTTGGCGAAAGTGGTAAGTCTTGCCGACATTGGTGTTTGTTAACGGGTGTCTTCGGTGAGACTCCTAGCGACTGAAGTCTTCGGTGAAAGGTGTGAGCATTCGGTATTACCTCTCAGCGATAGCGATAAGTCTTGCCGACGTTCATTTCGGTATGACTTGAAGGGCTCGGTGTAATCTCTTGGCGAAGAGCGATTGTTTCATTGAATGGAATACTAATGTCTAAGTGACTTGAGGACATCAGTATGATGTCTCATCGAATAACGATGGTCTTGCTGAATAGCGATACATGTGATGGATATTGGTATGATGTCTTGGCGACAAGGGGAAGTCTGAGCGACAACTTTTGAACTTGGTATAACATCTTGTCGATGGTCACGACTCTTGGCGATAATGATGATCTAGCTTTGTGGCATCAGGGAGACACGGTTAGTGTCTCACCGACATGTGAATACGTTTTGAACGCCTTTGACCGAGTGATGACTATCCTACGTGGTGATTCTACGCCCAATCAGAGAAGCCAAATAGGAACCGTTGGAAGTTAGTCTGTTGAGGCAGTTCTGTGTGGAAGTTCAACAGACTAGTGATGACATGAATATATTCTGGAATTGCAGATGATGTTTGGTTAGATGATTCGTTCGACGGATGGATGATTGATGAACTGTAGATGAATTGTTCGATGTGTATCAGCGTGAATTCAATTGAGAGTGCATTGTAACTGGAGTGTTTTGTAGCAAGGTTGATCATTGTGAATGCTATTGTAAATTGACATAAAAGAGAGTGAAGCTCGTACTCTATATGTAATTTCATTACTGTAATACAAAGGGGTTTTTCTTGGTGTGGTGGGTTTTTCTCCCGTAAGGGTTTTCCCACGTAAATCTGGTGTTCATGTGTGTATGTTCATTTCTTTGTTTTTGTTATTGCTTTCAAGTGTATCTTAATTGGACTATAATTGAAAATTTAAAAATGTCTCTATATTCTTCCCTGAGGTTTTGATGTTAGGAGAGTTGTTTCTGCACCTTAGCTTTCCTTACAAGTGGTATTAGAGCCTGGCCAGTTGTGTTATCCTTGTGGGTATGTTGGGTTTTTTGTGTCAATTATGTTCAGTGGGAGTCTTGTAGATGTTTGGTAATTCGAATTACAGATTGAGATGGCTAGCACGTCAGGAAAGATTGAAATTGAGAAATTCAATGACAACAATTTTGAGTTGTGGAAACTTAAAATGGAAGATCTATTGGTTGATCGTGATCTGTGGCTTGCTGTGTCTGGAACGAAGCCTACAGGCATGAAGCAAGAGGATTGGGACCTTGCAGATAGAAAATCTAAGGGGATGATAAGGCTATGTTTAGAAGACTCTGTTCTTTTGAATGTGCATGAAGAAAATACTACATCTTCCTTATGGAGGAGACTGGCATTAATTTATCAGGGTAAGTCCTTGGTGAATAATTTTTTCTTGAGGAAGAAGTTGTATGCTTTGAGAATGCAAGAGGGAGGATCTGTTGCTGATCATTTGAACGCTTTCAACATGCTGATTGCACACTTAACATATGTTGGTGTGAATATTGATGAAGAGGATCGCTATATGTTGTTATTATGTTCTTTGCCAAATTCTTGATATCACCTGGTGATGGCTATTGGGAGTACGACATCCACTTTTAAGATGGAAGATGTTGTTGTTTCTTTGTTATCAAAAGAGATGAGAATAAAATCTTCTGAGATGGTGAAGGAGGCTCTTGTTGTTAGAGGCAGGTCAAAAGAAAAAGGCAAGAAGAAGGACAAGAAGTCTAAATCAAAATCAGAGGGGAGATCAAAGTCTCCTGGCAAGAAGTCCAAGGTGAAGTGCTGGAATTGTGGGCAACTTGGTCATGTCTGAAAGGATTGTAAAGAGGAGAAAAAGAAGAAGAAGAATTCTTCCGACAATGATTCTTCTCAGAGTGATGTAGACGCCTTCATTTCAGCCTTGGCTACACAGGCATCAGATGATGTCTGGCTGATTGATTTTGGAGCATCTTTCCACATGGCATCTCATAGAGACTGGTTCACAAAGTCTGAAAACTACGATGGTGGAAAGGTGTATTTGGCAAGTGATTCATCTTTGGAAATTGTTGGCCGTGGAAGAGTCAAAATTCAATTCCCTGATGGAAGAGTGAAGGGAATCAATGATGTAATTCATATACCAGGTCTGGCTTGCAATCTACTTTTTGTTAGTAAGCTGAATGATATTGGGGTGCAAGTCACGTTCTCTGGAAATGGCTGCAAGATGACTAGAGGCTCTGTGGTGCTAGCAAGAGGTGCTCGTGTTGGTACCTTGTATAAGCTTGATGCACATGTTGTGCAATGCAATAGTGTCTATGCCAAGTCACAAAAAGCTACTCATGGAGGAAAAGAGGAAGAAATTCCTGATAGTGTAAACTCTATGGAAGTTAAACTTCCAGCAGAAAAGACTATGCTCTGGCATCATAGGCTAGGCCACATTGGAGAAAAAAGTTTAAAAACCTTGAAGAATAAAAACCTGGTTGAGGGGCTTGAAGATTGTAACCTCAAATTCGAGTTTTGTGAACATTGTATATATGGTAAACAACATCGTGTTTCATTTTATTCCAGTCCTCACAAATCTTCTAGTTTTCTTGATTATATGCATTTTGATGTTTTTGGTCCAGTGAATGTTCCTTCCTTGTCTAAGTCAAGGTACTATGTATCGTTCATTGATGATTATTCGAGAAGAACATTTGTTTATTTTTTGAAAAGTAAATCAGAATTGTTCAGTCAGTTTAAGGAATTTAAGAACCTTGTAGAAAATCAGACTGGAAGAAAAATAAAATGTTTAAGGATTGATAATGGTGGTGAATTTTGTTCTGACGATTTTGAGAGGTACTATAATGATCATGGGATTAAAATACATAAAACTACACCTTATACTCCACAACAAAATGGAGTTACAGAAAGGTTCAACAGGACAGTGATGGAAAGAGCACGAAGTATGTTGAGCAATGTTGGCTTGGAGGAGAAGTTCTGGGCTGAGGCAGTTGCTACAGCATGTTACTTGATAAACCATTCTCCGAATTCTGCTCTTGTTGAGAAAACACCTTTGGAAACATGGTCTGGTAAGAAGCCCTCTTTAAGACACATTCAAGTTTTTGGTTGTAAGGCATATGCACATGTGTCGTATGAGAAAAGATCTAAATTGGAGAACAAGGTTGTCAAATGTATTTTTATTGGTTATAGTGCTGGCATAAAAGATACAAGCTTTGGAATCTAATACGGAGAAGGTTATGTACAACAGTATGTTATATTTCATGAGTAAAACTTTGATCTGCAGTCAGAGACAAAATCAGAAAATAAAAAGGATGTAGTTGAAATTCCTTGACACCGGATAAAGAGGAATTGAAAATTCAAAATGTACCTGAAACTGAGGAGAGCTCAAGTAGTTATGAGAGTTCTAATGAAGAAGAACAACCTCAGCCTCAACAAGTGAGGAGGTCAACTCATGAAAGAAAGCAACTGATAGGTATGGGTTCTCTTTGATAGATTCTACTTGTGCCTATGCTTTAATTTCTAGCACTGATGAGCCTAGGACTATGAAAGAGGCATTTAGAATGTCTGATTCAAACTCTTGGTTGGAAGCCATGAATGAAGAAATGGCATCATTAGAAAAGAATGATACTTGGAGTTTGGTGCCCTTCCTAAAGGCATAAAAGTTGTTGCAAATGGTATTTTAAAGAAAATAGGTTTGGATGGCGGTGTGGAAAAATACAAGGCAAGGTTGGTTGCGAAAGGTTATTCCCAGGTAGAGGGAATTGATTATGGAGAAATTTTTTCTCTTGTAGCTGCTTCGACATCTATAAGATTTCTTTCGTCACTTGCTGCTATGACTTAGAGATTGAAGCATGGATGTGAAGACAACATTTCTTCATGGTGATCTTGAAGAAGATTTATATGTCCCAGCTGAGCACTTTGTGGAGAAAGGTAAAGAGAAACTGGTTTGTAAGTTGAAAAAATCTATGTATGGTTTAAAGCAGTCTCCTAGAATGTAGTACCAGAAATTTGACACTTTTGTTTTGTCATTGGGATTTGTAAGATCAAAATCTGATCATTGTGTCTATTACAATGCTGAAAGTGATCAAGATCTTATTATTGCTCTCTATGTTGATGATATGTTGTTCATAGGAAATAGTAAGTTAATGATTTTTGATCTTAAGTCTCAGTTGTCTGCAAAGTTTGAAATGAAAGATCTTGGTGCAACAAGGTATATTCTAGGAATGGAAATAACCAGGGACAGGAAGAGTAGAAAACTTTGGCTCAGTCAGAGTAAGTATGTTAAGACTTTTCTAGAGATATTTTGTATGAATGACTGCAAGCAGCTAGTTGTTCTATTTTTGTAGGGAACAAAGCTATCTGTTGAAGACTATCCAAAATCTCCTACTGAGATGGAGGACATGACCATTGTACCTTATGCTAGTGTGGTTGGAAGTCTTATGTATGCAATGGTTTGTACAAGGCCAAACATTGCCCAAGCAGTGGGAGTACTTAGTCGGTTTATGGCTAATCCTAGAAGGATACATTGGGATGCTGTGAAAAGAGTATTCAGATATTTGAAGGGCACTTCTGAATATGCTTTGTGTTACCATGGAAACTTGGTTGAATCACATAGGACTCTCAGTATTCGAGGCTATGTGGATTCTGATTGGGAAGGGGACATAGACAATAAAAGATCCACCAGTGGATATATTTTTCATGTTGAATGGTGGTGCAGTGAGTTGGATGAGTAAGCGGCAGGCTGTAGTCACTTTTTCCACTACAGAGGTAAAATACATGGCAGCAACACACGCCTGTAAAGAAGCAATCTGGTTAAGACGTTTGTGTTCTAACATTGGTTTTGATGTAGGGAAAATAACTATTTACTATGACAGTCAAAGTGCTATTTGTTTGGCAAAGAATCCTACTTTCCGTGCCAGGATGAAACATATAGATGTACAGTATCATTTTGTACAAGATATGGTGGAGGATGGAAAGGTCTCATTAGAAAAGGTGGATACTTTGGAGAATGTTGCAGATGCATTGACGAAGCTAGTGAGCACATACAAGTTTAGGTGGTGTGCCAATTCAATGGGCCTTAGTGCCCATGAATTTCAGTAGTTTTGTTGTGCTCTGGAGGTGCCTGTGTGATCTTCATCAAGTGGGAGATTGTTGGAATAATGTGCCTCAATCCCACAGGCTGAAACCTTTGAAAGAGAAAAATCAGTGTGACATTCCTTTTGTCTTGTCGACTGGTGTTGTCGTTGTGACTTGTGGCATTCGTTGTAACCCTCTGTCAAGTGGAGATATTTGATCGATGGGTTGGTGTCTAGCAGATGTCGGGGAGACTCATGGCGACTAGGTCATCAGTTTAACATGTGACTTCGATAAGAACTTATGGCAATAGTTGGTATGTCTCACTGACAGTATACACTCAGAGTATCAGAGTAGCACAAAGGCCTCAGTATGAAGTCTTAGCGATAGTTGATTGTCTTGCTGATGGATGTGGTTTTGCTGACTGGCTGGCGTCTTTGTTGTAACTTGTTGGCGAAAGCAGTAAGTCCTGCCAACATTGGTATTTGTTAATGGGTGTCTTCGTTGAGACTCCTAGCTACTGAAGTCTTCGGTGAAAGGTGTGAGCATTCGGTATTACCTCTCAGCGATAGTGATAAGTCTTGCCAACGTTCATTTCGGTATGACTTGAAGGGCTTGGTGTAATCTCTTGGTGAAACGCGATTGTTTCACCAAATAGAATACTGATGTCTAAGTGACTTGAGGACATCGGTATGATGTCTCATCGAATAATGATGGTCTTTCCGAATAGCGATACATGTGATGGATATCGGTATGATGTCTTGGAGCAAGGGGAAGTCTGAGCAACAACTTTTGAACTTAGTATAACGTCTTGCCGATGGTCAGGACTCTTGGCGATAATGATGATCTAGCTTTGTGGCATCAGGGAGACATGGTTAGTGTCTCACTGACATGTGAATACATTTTGAACACCTTTGACCGAGTGATGACTATCCTACGTGGTGCGTCTATGTCCAATCAGAGAAGCTGAATGGGAAACGTTGGAAGTTAGTCTGTTGAGGTAGTTCTATGTGGAAGTTCAACAGACCAGTGACGACATGAATATATTTTGGAATTGCAGATGATGTTCAGTTAGATGATTCGTTCGATGGATGGATGATTGATGAACTATAGATGAATTTTTTGATGTGTGTCAGTGTGAATTCAATTGAGAGTGCATTGTAACTAGAGTGTTCTGTAGCAAGGTTGATCATTGTGAATGTTGTTGTAAATTGACATCAGAGAGAGTGAAGCCCGTACTCTGTTTGTAATTTCATTACTATAATACAAAGGGGTTTTTCTTGGTGTGGTGGTTTTTTCTCCTGTAAGGGTTTTCCCACGTAAATCTGGTGTTCATGTGTGTATGTTCATTTCTCTGTTTCTATTATTGCTTTCAAGTGTATCTTAATTGGACTGTAATTGAAAATTTAAAAGTGTCTCTACATTCTTACCTGAGGTTTTAACGTTAGGAGATTTTTTTCTACACCTTAGCTTTCCTTACAATATATCCCACATGAGATAACAATACTTATTCATCCTTTGCACAACATCAAATGTGTTAGGTTGACTCCATATAAGACCTAAAAGAAAAAACCTTCATTTATGTATCCACATCTCGACACGTGGACCTAAAAACTTGATACCATTTGGAATCCATGCTCTACTGACATATGGAAACTTAAATTCAAGATCACAAGGCCAAAAAATTATCCACGAAGAATTGCGGATTCTCCCACACAAACATACTGTACAAAAAATTGACTGTAATATGTCAGGCCAAACTCTGTTGCTCATATCTCTTAAAATATTTGTTTGATCAAGATGAAATCTTGGATTTAGATACATATAACATCCACCAAATTAATTTTATAATTACAGAGTGATATAATTATTTGTGGAGTGGTGCATTCCCAAAAACTAACAGATTGTAACACTGAATTGGAAAATTTGACACTTAGTCAAATTTCTTTGCAACTGAACTTTTTGGACCAACTCACTTTGCAAAAATATATTCCACAACACCTCAAAAACTTGTTAGGGTTACCCAAGGTTATCCACAATAATGTATCATGTACTATCTATGCTCATGTTTCCAAACAACATCATCAATGACAATCTCCTCAAACTTCCAACAACTAGAACACAAATAAATACAAGATTGGGAAGAAAACACCAATTAAATCATACACTATTAGATCAAATGCACACATTAGATTTATAATAAAATTTACAAAGGATGAGAGGGTTAACATAGGATTTAGTGATGAAGTGTCTTCACAAGTTTTAAGAACCACATGGAGTTTGAGTAGTATACCCCCATCTAATGGGGATCCTCAATGACAATCATAAGAAAATCTAAGGCTAGTCCAATTTCCTTCATAGTACTTCTACATATCCCCTTTGGGAATATAGTGTAAGAGTTGGTATATAATGCTCTATACCATGAAATATTTGGCTATGAAGATAGCCACCCAAGATATAAATCACAAGAGAAAATCAACATGAAAAAATAATATTATTCCATCAAAGGATGTAAATATACAATATAATTACATTATGAGATTAAAATGAGAAACTCTTGTATATATAGGAAAGAAAGAGACATAAGACAACATAATATTATGACATGTGTGTAAATAATATTAATTGAGACATAAAGTGAAATTATCATAAGAAATCCTTAATAAACTTAAATAGACAAGTGTGAAAATGACCTAAGAGAGAAATTGAATAGGTATTGTATTATGTTCACATCAACACTCCCCTTAAGAGAAAATTAGGGAGAATGAAAAAAATGTGTAAATATGCAATGACGAGTCTTAGTTACAAGGACTTATAAGGTACCCACATACAACAAAATATATCAAAAATGGAGAAAGATAAAACCCCATAGGAAAAACTATCTCTAAAAGGGAGAAAATTCAAGATTCTCTCCAAACTATGAGAATGACAAAACCCATGTAAGGAAAAGGTCTCCTATAGAGAAGAAAAGAGACCATACAACCCCCCAATAATACATACTCTTGTAGTGATGGTGGATGCTTGAGTAAGGATGATAATTAAGATCCAATATCATTAAAAAAAACTTCTCCTCTTGGGAAGAGACAAAACCAAAGATAAATGTAGGATTTATTATCATTTTTTAAAGGAATATGATGGAAGAAACATTAGGAGGTATTATTTCTCCATAAAGTTCTCAAGTATCACCATTTCAATGCCAAAAGGTGCCACATTTAAATTAGGAGTCCTAGGCCTAAGTAATGAATGTGAAAATTTAGAGCCTAGTGCAAAAAGATATTAAACATGATACAAATACAATGATGCCTCCATTTTTTTCTCAAGGATCTCCAAACCAATGCCAAACTATGATAAATGACTAGTTAAATAAATAAAAATAATGTCTAAGTCTTTTCTCATGATACCCAAAGAAGATGGTGCAACTTCATAGGAGCTAACATCAAAGAGGAAATAAATATCCTTAACTAGAAGATAGTGCATATGATCATATTACAAAGAATCAATGAAATCCTCTTTTGAAGAAACACTAGAATATAAAGAAGTGGGAGAAGATGAAGATGTGATCTCAATGCACGCCATTCAACTATAATTCTCATTCCATGAAGGTGTGTACAATATGTCTAAGTGTGAACATTAAATAAATTTTCCAATGTTAGAATACAAGAGTCCTCAACCTCAAGATTCTTACTCATAGATAAAGAAGATGAACCCTTTGAATATGGATTAGGAGTCATAGAATCCTAATTCGTAATAGAATTATTTAAAGGAGGATAAGAAGCATGAAGATAATTCTCCATATTATCAATATACTCAAACTCTTTATCATATGCAATTTCATCTATTGTATCATCATCAAATGCTAGGCTATCATAATCATCAAGAGGTACATGATAATCCATAACAAGATCATCTAGGAATGGAGGCTCATTAAGTCTCCATGCATCCCCTAAATTTTAGTCCAAGGAGTATGAGGGAATTCAATAATTGATATTACATCAATTGTGCATACTATTAATGTTTCAACCAATTAGTCATAGGACTTGATCATTCTTGTTAGCCCATATTTGCTTCCACCAAAGTGCACCTAGTTTAGGAGAATTTTTTTAGAGATGCAAAAAGATATGAAGCCACATCTTTTTATTAATTCTTTTGTCTCTCAAAGACTTATAATTTCCTTGTTTTAAGGTGATAACAAAAGTATGAATTTAATAACCCATTAAACTTCTTAAATGAGTCAGATAGAGAATAAATGAACAAAAGTAATGCACACGATTACCACCCAAAATAACTCAATCATGAGATCCCACAACACAAAATGATCTAGGAATGTTATATTTAGTACAAGTATAATTTCAACCAACAAATATCAACAAGTTACATGACCTTAATTCTTTACATATGTTAAAAGAGGATAAAAATCAATTAGGAGCTAAATTCACTTTTTGAAATATGCTTGTCTAGGCAATGCCAAAAACAAAAAAAATAACTACTTTATGAAAAATGGAGGCTAGTAGTGGGTGGCAAGTTGGTGGTTAGTTAGTGACATCATCATATGAGAACCAACTAGGTGGTTTTTCATAGTTGAATCACTAGAGATGAGGTACTCTTGGGAAAAGTGGTGGTGCAACGACACCTTGACAATAGAGATGTAGATCTGTCGGCAACATCATAGATTTTTCAACCTCTCTTAGTAAGAAAATATTAGGGCTAGGTAGTGATTCGACCATGGGCCCCAAAAACCCTAACCTTGAAAAAAATAGTTGATCAAAATTATAAAAAAAAACCAAAAAATTGATGTCCACCCTATGAACTTGATAGATAATTTAAATTGTGTTGCATATTTTTTAAACTACCAATTTTTAACTATTCACCACTACAATGGATTTTGACAAAAAAATATTGTCGACAAAAAAACTATCATTTTTTTGTGCTCCTAACTAAATTTGATGTAGATTGACTTCATAGATATATGATGGTGGTACAATGTACAAATGAATAAAGTATATATATTTTTAGGAAAAAATTAATACCCAAAAAAAATTACCTCTTTTTTTTTAGACTTCAATTTTTGGATAGGTGGTCTTAAGGTTTGGAGATCTTTTGCACATAAAGGTGATGTTTGTTTTTCTTTAGGATGCACCATTTGAATTCTCAAGCGTGAATCTCTCAATAAAATGAATGGGAATTGTAGATCTATAGTTTTGATACCATGTTGGAGTTGATGGTTGAACTACCACAACACCCCAATGATCACCTATAATCAAAACACCCTATTACAAAAGAGAAAATCAACTAATTTATAATTAATCTTGATATTTTATTAGATGCAAAAATATTATTGAAATATACAATGATAAACCCTTGACATAAGGATAAATATGAAATCTTAGATGATGATTAAATTAAATCATGACATGTGTCCTAATCATATGACTTGAGATAAAAAAAACATATAACCTAAGTAAGCTTAAGCATGCTAGTGTGAATTGGTCTTAGTAATAATTAGCTAGGTGATTTTCATTTTTCACACACACATTGGACCTCAATGGTATAGTTTCTACCACTATTGTATGTGGGCCCTATAGGATCTATGCAAGAATTACCCTAAAAGTACTATAAAAAAACAACTCGAAAAAATTAGTTAAAAAATACAATATTTATAATAAATCATGTATAAAATAGTTTTCCCATTCCAATGATCTGCTTGTGCAATGCTTATGCCAAGAATATTCTTGGATTTTTCATAATATTCTCTATGATGGTATGATTCAATGAACAATGGAAGATGCAATTTTTTTCTAATGAATTGGTGCAAAAGTGTTAAATGATTTCAATGATTTGAAAGTTTATCTATATGTTTTGAGGCATTTTAAATTTGATGGTAGGATCAATTTGACCCAAGAATATCTAAATGATCAAGTATCTATCATATTTGGAATGCACATACCAACTTCAAATCCCTTTATATCCATCCTACAATGACTAATTTGAAAAAAAACAAAATTAAATTCCTTGAATGCTCTAGACTCAATGGTTTGCTTTAATTTACTCCATAGAAATTGAAAATACACTTGAATCTAAAGAAACAAAGAGGAACCACCAAAAATTAGTATTTCTATCAATTTTTATAATTATATAGGTCATCATTTGATGCAAGAGAAAAACACACTCAAATTTTTAAGAAAATACAAGATTTATAACCTAGATGTCTCAAAAGACTAACAAGAAGCAATCTTGCAATCTTTGATACCATGTAATAATTGGTATTTAACTATCTATATCATGCAATACTTTGATACATAATAACTACCTGAGATCTAGGATCTTCAATGAAATCATAAGAGAGACAAAACATACAAGAATAATACTATTGTATTAGAGGGAAATACATAATATAACTACATTATGATATTAAAATGAGAAAAACCTGTATATATATACAAGGTTGAGATATAGGATAACATAATATTAGGACATGTGCCTAATCTTATGAATTGAAACATAAATTAAAAATAGAAAAAGAAATCCATAAGTAAGCTTAACTAGACAAATGTGAAAAGGGCCTATGAGGGAAACCAGATAGGTAGTATACTCCATTCACACCAATATACAAAAAAAATTCATGGATGACAATTATTAATGTTTAATTGAATTATCCTCATTATTTTTATTTAATTATTTATCTTAACCTCTCATTGTCTCATCTTAGCTTACCATACAAGTAGATGAACATGAGAGTCCAATCCATCCTAATCTAGAGCCTTCACATACAAAGGTCTTGTAATAGTCAAAACACACAAGAATGTATGGCATAGAAATCAAGGTCCAAAAATGACACAAATAGGCCCATATGCTTCCTCATCTCATTTTCATAATAGTGTCTTTTTCTTGTAAAATACAAACACAAATGAGTGTAAAATTAAATTTATTTTTAAAGACAATATTTTTTGAGAAATTCAAATTTTCAATGGTGAAATTTTAAACCCTTCAAGATTTCAAAGATTAAAAACTATTTTCCAAGAATACTCTCTTGAAGCTAATGGTCTCAAACACACTCTTTTTGAAACACATGTAACATTTTTCTAATTTTTTTCCATATTTGCAATGTAAAATAGAAAATGTGAAAAATAATACTATTAGGATTGTTAAATTAATTTCATTAAATTTAACTATTTTCCAATACATTCAATCCTATGAAATAAAATTCCATATGCATCCACATAAACTGCGAAAGGAAAACATAAGGAAATTAAATTTAAAAGCATGAAGATGAAAAACTTACCTCTAATTCAATGCACAAAAAAAATAGAGAGATTTTTTATTGAAGATGATCCACTTTCTAAACCAAGCAAGCAATATCCACTCAAATCCAAGCCAACAACCAAAGAAAACAATTCTCTAAGCAATTTCCTAGTACAAGCATACAAGAAAAATATGGAGGGAACAATGCAAGCAAAGAAGTAGTGATATAATACCTTTCAAAATGATGTCTTTTCTCACTATAATACAAATTTGATTTAAAAAAAATATCCTTTCCATTTCCCATTCAAAACACATAATACAAGACATTTTGAATAAAGAAACTCTTTAAATTTCTCACTATGATTATGAGAAATAGGTTAAGGGTTTGGAAGACAAGATGATGCAAATTAATTAGAACCTACAATGGGTCATTAAAATTAGACAATGCACCATTTAGAACAGTGTTGAAGGTATTCATATCCTCACTGAAAAGCTGGAGGAACTCAGGGAAGACCAAGTTATTGAAGCCTCCAATGTAGCTAAGAAGATGAAGAAGGAGCACAAAGCTAAGGGAAAACAAAGCCACATAGAGCAAAAAGGGCCAAGTACTCATACCAAGGGAAAGAAGAAATATTTCCAAGAGGAGAAGAATGATTTGCTTAGCTTGGTAAATCTCCATCAAAGATTCTATCAACAAAAGTTGGAAGCAGCTAATACCCTTAAAGAGTTATAGTAGTTTTGTTGTTATTTTCTTTCTATTTAGCGGTTGTTTCTTGGTAAACTTGTTGTCGGTTTGTTGTTGGTTATCTAGTTTTCTATTTAGACTACTTTGGATAATTGGGGTTTAGGTCCTTGTAAAACTTATCTAATTACAAATATTTTTCTCTAAACTTTCTTAATCTTGCATTTTGTGTTAGGGTTTCAGGTCCCTTTAAAGCATGTTTTACCTTAATAAAAAGAAACTAATGCAATATTTCCTTA